>JABUQX010007983.1:20000-72744 GCA_015478945.1 Trachelipus rathkii
TGCCTTTGCATGTGGATGACAAATCTGACGATTTGAACTGAATTCGAAGTTGGACAACCTCACAAAAGTTTGATGAGCTTGAGCTTCAATCCATTGTCCCTATGAAACTGAACAAAAAAGTTTGCAGATAAAACTGAATAGTGTGACGATAAGTTTGATCAAGAAAGAAAGTAAAGACGTTGCAAACTCTTGCGTTCTTCAATACTAAATAAATATGATGAAAAAGATTTATTTATGAAAAAGGGTTCACTAAACGATGAGAGATACAACTAAATTAGATCTAAAATTGGAAAGAGAAAATTATGTACAACTTAAACACCAATATCCATCTATTTAAAAATTATTTAAAAGAAAATACAGAAGAATTAGATTAGATAAAAAAATGGCTTAGGAAAACAAGACTAATTAAATGAACAAGAAATAGATGTACTTAAAAACAAAACAAAATTACTTATATGTATGTTCAAAATTGTGCAACTAGGATGAGACATACAAAAATAAAAAAAATATTTTCTTGGAACAAAATAAAAGTAAAATGGCACAAGGTGGAAACTTTAAATCTTAAAAAGAATAAAGCTATATACAGAGCCTTAGAAAAGATATAAAAGCATATAAAAACAACACTTCAAATACATAATTGAAAATAATAAATCACTTAAAAAAAGAAAAATAACAGCAGTTAAGTGGAATCGAACAGTTAACAGCAGTAATATATAAAAATAAAATCACAAATATAATCATAAGGATAGCAGAGATAATTTATGCAGATTATGTGGGAGCACTTATGAGGAGAGAAACATAAATTACAATTATATTTGTTATCTCTATATATGATCATAACGAAAAAGAGCATGCCAAAAAATTCATGAAAATGGGAAGGAAAGTTAACTGGTGAAGATGGAAAATCAATTGACATAAGAAAAGATAATGCCAAAATTGCTATTATATCAATAGGGTTGCTTAATAAGTGCCAGTAAGCACATAACATCCTTACAAATGGAAAAATTCCGACGTCAAACTTCTTTATACATATAAAAAAAAAAAACTTCCTTTTAACACGCTTTATCCCCTTTTCAGAGGGTAACATGGGGGGACTACAGGTATTCGAACTTTAAGGTCGGCTATCCCAAACCAGCGCCACCAACGTGTTCGCAGTCGAGTTTTAATTCTTGCCCCCAGGAAGATAAAAACTCATAAAGCCCTAAAATTTAAAGACCAATGTGCTTATCTACAATCTTGTACAAACTACTTACAAAATTGGTAACTAACAGAATTACAACACAAAACTTTAATCAGTCACATGAACAAGCAGAATTTAGAAGTAGTTATAACCTTTAAGATCAGATCCAACTAGTTCAATAGTTAATGGAAAGATGTAGTGAATATGAGAAGCCCTATGCATCACATTAGTAGATTTTTAAAATAATTTGTTTCTGTGTTAACTAACTATTTTAAGTGTACTGAATACTCAGGGTATTCCACAAAACCCTTAAATATATATATGCTAATGCGACATCGAGATTTAAATACTATTAAAGGAATGATAAAGCACAAATCAAAAAAACAAAGCTAGACAGGGATATTTAATTTCCCAAAAATTGTTTATCTCAACATTAGAGGAAATATTAAGGACACCAAGTTTGGAAGACATAGATGTAAGAATAAATACTATTTACTAAAAAACAGTACCATATCCTTCACTTCTCACTAATTGATGTTTCTTCATGAGATTTTCTTTATCTTATTTTTAAACAATTAATCTTATTTGTAATAATCATTAATTTGTAATTTTTTCACTAATTAACTAATCTGTGTGGAGCACTTAAGTCCAATTATATAATTTATATTAAATTAATATTTCAGAACATTTTAAAACCAAAAACCACAGACTTTAGTTACTTACTTATTAAGCAATTATCTAAACAAACGAGAACTTAATTAAATTGTAATAAATAAAAATGTTTTGTTTTTCCCAGAAATTATGATTTTTTTCTTCATCCATGATCAGTCTTCTTCTTGTTTCTCTAAACAGGAAAATTATTCTCCATTGTCTCTATTCCCAAAAATGGGTATAAAAGTAAATGAAAATATGTAAATAATTTACAATTTGTAGGAACTAAATAGAACTAGCAGGACAATAGGATTAAAAATGAAGGGAAAAACCAAAGAAATGTTCAATAAACAAGTAGTTCCACAGCAAATAATTATCAACAACTTTATCCTAGAACAAGATAACGAACACGGTGCATTTACATTTGAAAATTTATTTCTTCAAATGGAAAACAAACCAATTAAATGAAAGAATGAAAATAGTTTGGAGCATCATGAGTAGAATGAATGTCAATCCCCATAGTAAATTTCCACTTTGTTTAATGAGAAAAGTTTTTTTTTTTTGAGCATATAACACAGAAACAACGACCATGAATGTGAAAAGAATATAAAAACTAAGAACAGCATATGGAGAACAAATCACATCTAGTGTTAACAAATGGAATGCTAATTGATAAGTGTGCATATAAAATTCTAGTTATGTGTATTTTACCATTACGCGATGACGCCAGACTTATGACTTGCCGCAGTGTTACTACGATGAAAATTAAAATAACAGTGAGTTAAGAGGGTCTCATTTGATAAGTGATGCATATAATAAGAAAAATATGTTAGTAAAAAAAAAATAAATAGGATTTACCTGTGGTTTGGTGGGTGTGTTAACAAATCAAGATTTATCAAAAAAATCTAAACCATGGAGTCAGCAGCATCAACTCCCAGCAACCCCAAAAAACTAATTGATATTTTATTTTTTGAGAAATAAAGGCTTACTATCCTCAGTACACAAATTGATTAGTGATTTTGTATTTTATAATGCAGACCAAAACAGAATTGACCAATAAGAGCCATATAAAATACTTGACAGGAAATTGTGCAAAACTCAGTAAAGTAAAACAAACTATAACAAAAAAATTTATCGCAACCCCTTAAATAAAATAATGTATAGTGGCCAGTGACAAGCGCAAAACTTAAATGTTCTTCTCTTTTTAAATAAATTACGAAAGGATAGATTTACGGAGGTACCAAAAAAGACATAATATTGAAGAACCATTCTCAGAATTACAAAGTGTATTTGACATTTTTATGTTATATTAGTATACTTTTTATACTATTATATTTAAATCTTTTTTTCTTTTTTATTTTTTCCTTTTAGTAATATTTTATTTGGTTATTTTAAATTCGTTTATGTTATATTTAATATTATATTATATTTTTCCACTATTAAAACAAAGCAATAACATAGCCAATCCACTGAAATGTAATCTAAATATATCGTCCTTTCATAAGTCCGATGTTTTTTGTATTTCCTGTTTATAGAGAATCCTCCTTTTATTTTCTCACATATATTAAGTATCTATTATTTTCCTTTTTTTATACTCCCAGCGAGGGGCTTTACCAAATTTGCATCATCTCTTAAATACATTATTCATATCATATAATACATTTAATAGAACAAAGAGTGACTTTACACAAGCATACTAAGTAAACATAGATTATTATCGCAAACACTTGCTTTAAGGATATGAGTATTAAACGGCGTATCAAAAATTTGAATTTAAAATGAAATATTGTAATTCTGAGCAATAAATAGGAACTGCTAAGTAGATTATTGCGACAATTATTAGAGCTACACATCTCCATTCAAAGTCTTTTGTACACACAGCCTCTGAATTGTTTAAATTACTTTATAATTGTTTCCTCTATTTGATATTATTACAGACACTTGAACAAATTATAAATTTTTCAGTCAATAGGAAGTATAAGTATGGTATCTATTCTCAATCTGACTCGGACCCTTTAACAACATTATCAATCAAGAAATAGTAACAAAATTGTAATGGTATATTAACAAAGATGTAATGGTATTGCTTTTAGTGTGATGGGGTACATAAATTTTTGACCTTTTTAGATGTAAACAATTAATTACATAGCTATATCAGCACAGTTCATACCTCAACCTTCTCGATCACTAACGCTCCAACCTGATAAAAGCCATAAAAAAAAAAGAAAATCTGATATTACCTTATAAATAAATAAACAAAAGACTGTCTGTTGTTAATTATTTTATTTTATATAAAACTAAGTTAAGGTAATCTTAGGTACACTTAATCCGTTAATAAAGTAAAACATATAAAAAAAAATGTAATATCTTACCCCTGGTTTAGCCAGAGTTTCTATATTGAGTGACTCTCAAGTGAACAAATTGATGTAATCACCCTCGCGACAAGTTATTGCGTACAAGTTGACCAACAGAATTAAAATGAATTGTATCTCACTGTTCGGAAATATTGCTATAAGAACAAGCCGACACTGCTTTAAAATAAAAGACGATGAAATGTGGTAATAAAGAAATAATGTTCCTTAATGAACCAAGCATTCTTTCCTGTAAGAAGCAAAGAAAATACGAAAAATTGCATACCGTAGATATAAAAAAGTAATAGAGTTCATCAGTTCCTACAACAATAACCTATATATCTCAATAGATAAGATGTTAGTCTTACAATTAAGATGATCCTTTTTTGACTTGCCAGAGTTTAATTTTGGAAACACTTTACTTATACTTCTCAATTGATATCCTTATAGTGTCCTAGCAAACTTTAGAAATTCTGAAATAAACAATATTCCCCAAAAATTAGGACAGTACTACAACCCCTCCCCAGCCCAGTCATAAACAGAAATCGGTGAGTGATAAGAATGAAATTGGTGATGACATTGCTATTAGATTAAGCCTTTCTAAGAAAGTTAAGAATCTTACAAATTTACAAGGTTCATAAGAATATTCTTTTAAAGATCAGAAATATTGAAACAAATTCCTGTAATATGACCCTATGATAAAACTATAGATGATTTCTTAGAAAGGGTTCTAGAGGAACCCTCATTTCCACTCCATCCACCGTTTCCTCCGACAAATGTAACAGGGCTTTAAAATAAGCCATAAATTGATCGAATTGTCCTTGAGCGAGATCGTAAAAATTAAATCTCATCCTTTGTAATACCGGTGGACATGGTATTTGGACAGGCCTTTTACCACCCGCTGGGGTGATAACCTCCAAAGGTCGTTTTCGGGTCCATGGGCTTTCTACAGCTTGATAAACCGTTGTTGAATGTATTGGTAAGTTAGTAGGCAGGGATGGAGGAGGCACTGAAAGATTCCATGCTGGAAAAGGTGGATTTATCATGGAATCATCTCTGGATGTAGATGGTTGGTTTGTCGCCACTACAGCTGACAAAGCACAAAATCCACATTTAGGCTGTCTCAAAGGTGGAGTGCTGTTGGAAAAGAACGGCATATCAGTAGATGTTGATGTAGAAGTTACAGGTACAGCTCCAGAGGCACGAACAGCAAGTTGAAACAGAAGCTGAAGTAGAAGCAATAGAAAAAGTAGAGGCAGGAGCTGCTGAAGTAACTGGGGATTTGAAACTTAAGTGAGAGTAGATCTTCGGTGGCTTACTACCGGTTGGTGTATGTTTAGGACATAATGTAGGACGAGCTGAAGCTGGTACTTCGGTTCTTTGTCTATTCAAAGTATTAATCGTAGGTCCAATTTCAGCAATTGATGGGAATAAAGCAGATCTTGGCCGACGAGCGTAATCTAGTACATGATACTCGTATAGCATTTCCCAAAATGCATTTGCTAAGTCCTTAGAAGGATGGACTCCATCAGTGAGAAATCCTTTTGGTCCAAGAGAATACACATCATTGTTAGGATTTAATAATGACTCTAATTGTTGCGTAGCTTTTCTACCCATAAATTTCAGAGCTTCGGATATGGATAAAGTATGCTTTCCTGGCCATCTTAATTCTGTTGTGTGCAATCTCAACAATTCATTATACACCAGGATGGAGTCTTCATTGAGATCTTTTGCAGTTGGTCGAGATAATTCAAACATTATCATCTATCAAATCCCGGACTTCTGGGGAGTCTAAAAAGAGATCTATATTATATGACAATATAGATAATTGTACGAATAGGGGAAAGATAAAGTGCATCGTAAAGTGTTATAAAGTATTACCATTATAAACTTTATTGTTCTCTCCTGGAACGATTATTCCTCTTTTATCCTCTCTACGAAGAGTGATGATGTGATGTGGGAGTATAGCGTTTTTCTGCTCTAAATTCCATGTTAGGAAGAGACACAGAATAAGCGTCTCTACTGCTTCCCTGGTGATGTGAACTCTACCACGCGTGCACCAATAGTACCAAATTGCAACCAAGACATCTCAGGTTATACAAGGGGTATCATGAACCTCATTGTCTTTGTAATAGTGAGGAGCTACCTCCAGAAGCCACTTGCCGTCGATAGTTATTACATTTCGCATATATTCTTTGGTGGTCATAACAAGCTCATGGTAAAGTACCCAACGTGGTAACTCTTCTACAAGGCAAGACTGTGGGTGAAGAAGAACAGTTTGCCCCTTCTTGGCAGTTTTGTACATACCGCCTTTACTAAACCGAGCTATGTGGTAGAAATACCCTGCGGTAATGGCTTATATACATTAGGACAATCTGATAAAAAAAACAACTTAAAATTATATGAATTTGCTCATTCATTTTTTACTTAGAAATTGGAGAATTTTTATTTGGATAAAGTGGATAAAGTTGGAGAATTTTATTTGGATAAAGTGGATAATGGATAATAATCAAGCTTACGTGTACTATTGCGATTAATTTATTTTACCAGATTCCGGGTGTTCTTTCCGAGATTCCGAAACTCAGCAAGCAAAAAAACACAAAAAAAATATTTTAGATTTATTTTTTAAAAATATCTAAAAATATCTAAAAGTGCTTCGAATTTAAAAATTTATTACCTGGCCTGGCCTGATTATGAGACTGATTTATTCTCTCAGACAATCTTAATATGTAATATCATTACATTTTCTTACCAAGCTATTATTAGAATATACATCATATGGTACAATAGTAGATTTTATTATATATATATAGATATATATAATAATATATTTATAATAGTTATGTATATATATATTACTATATATATATATATATTATATATATACTTTTATATATATAATATATTATATATAGTGATATAATTATATTTATTTATTAGCTTTATAGCACGGAGCGTTATTATAGTCTATATTAGCTAAATAAGTATATTATAAGTGCTATATATAATATAGTCACGCGGTACTATTTTCTAGTCTAGTATATGAGAGCTGATATATAATAGAATATAATAAGTTAATACCCACCCTGATAACACAAATATATTTATATACTAGTAGTTTACCGCTTTATATGATTTATCTAAGTTATTCGCTCCTCGCTGTATATCCACTCTCAGTCATACTCTATAATGATACACCCCTGTCTCATAATATATTATAATACTACATTATAAAGCAACTATGTCTACATATATATATTATATTATATAGATAGATAGCATGAGTATATATATATATATAGTATTAGTATATATATAATATATATATATATATATAATAATATATATATATATATATATAAGATATAATATATAATATTCATTAGTGATATGATCGTGAGGATATATAATATATGACCTTGTTCTAGTAAATGGTATCATTCACTAGTGAGGATATAAATATAAAAGTATATTATTATATAACAGTACTTTAAAACAGCTCTACTGATCAGTATGACGTATTTTTGACAAATGTAGTGTATTCATTGCGTGAGCAATTGATTTTTGTGGATAACGTATTTCTTTGTCTAATTTCCTTGTGGATCCAAGGCACCTTACTCGTCTATATCTTCCGAAGCCTGCTTAATGCTCGGCGATGCAAATTAGATTTATATCTCGCTTGTTTGGTTTCTCTTGCTTCTGACGCTGTTGCGGGCCCCAGCATATTGCATTTTCATTTCATCAATCAACGAGCTAGCTAGCCGTTTGCAACCAATCCTCCCTACTTGAAAGGATCTTCGTGCTAGGAGTCGCCTCGACCAACAACCTTAATGAATGTCCAGCCTCATCTTTAAACTTCTACTGTTGTATTATTCTGTTCGGTGTACCTATTTATATCTCCACTCGTGTGCTACCATGCTCCGCATCGGAGAATTTATGAAGAGCAGCTACCTATTCTCGGAGATCCTCACAAGACAACTGACGAGCAACAATTGCTTATTATGGAACATCTATTTCTTGTTAATCTGTAAATATTAGAAGGGGTTGTATAACGAGGGAGTAGTAAACGGATTTAATGTGAGGTAGCTCAGATTATATTTAAGGGTACAGATTAATATTCAGAAAGGAGGTTAGAAAATTAGGAAAAGAATAGGAAGGTAAAGAGAACCTTGATGGATTAGAATATGGAGAATTAATTGTATTAAAGAGATGTGCAAGATTGAATGAAGAGAGTTCACTAGGAAAACTATAATAATAAACAGAATTAGCACTCTACGTACAAACAGCAGTATTAAAAAGTTAAAAAGTTAACATATATTTGCGCAACATCTTGTTATTTTTAATACATTGGGTTAAATTATTTACACAATAACGTTTTTTTTATATGGTGATGTATGCTGTAACTTGGAATATTTAAATCTTCGTTACCATCAAGTATAGTCAATACATTGATCAATCCGAGATGTAAAGCTCCCTCCCCTTCAAAGACACATTTGTTGTTTAACAATTAGTTTTAAGCTTTCATTATTATATTAAAAAGTTTTAGGGCAATCATTAAAAAAAAAAATGTGATATGATAGGTGGGGTATGGGAAGAGGTTGCGGTCCAGGGAAAAGGACAGGCAGATGCACCCAAATGTCCCCTGTTTTAGAAGCAGTCACGAAAACACTTGGAATAAGATCCATCGTTTGTACTACGGAAATAATGGCCTTTAATAAGGCCATCGACAGTGGCTAATTTCGGCAACCGTGATTGAGGTCACAAAGAGACCACGCACAATTGGTGGGAGCAGGGAATAGCCCAAGGTGTATACTCTTTATCATAAGAGAACGGCAGCAGCACCTTTTGCAAAAGGGATGTTGAGGAAGGTTAAGGAGTTATTAAGCTGTTTTGAAAAATGGCCAACGGGGTTATTTAAAGGAGGATTCTGTCAATATCCTCGCAGAGATCAGTTGTCAGAGCAAGACGTATTGCGGGTTTGAAAAGAGAAAGGGTAAACTGTGTGCAACATTGATTGGCATTCATGGCCTGCTTAAAAATAATAACTTAAAGAAATTCAAAAAAGTTGAATAACGTTCAACTATGAAGCTGCGGAACGGAAATCTTATTCAAACTTTTTTAATCGCCGATAGTTCCTACCAGCTTCTGTTCGAAGAATTTGTATATATTTATTAGGCAGATAATTTATAATAAGAATTAACAGTTTAAACAAGATTACACTATATTATTATTAATATTTCAATAAAATATTAAATACTATAAAATTTATATATATAAATATATATATTATATATATATATATATATATAATATATATTATATATATATATATTTATTTATAAGGAAATAAAAAAACATTTGAAGTCTCAATGTAGTAAATTAATGTACCCTATAGTATTATATTAATATATATTAGGAATAATTAAATCACCACTCACTGACCAAAGTTAGAAGATTTCTGTATTATTTTTTATATAATTAACTAGAGAGGGATATATATATATATATATAATATATATATATCTGTTAAACTCTGAAGTGTCAAAAGAAAGTGACAGTTTGCAACTCAATGTGAAAAGTTTGATACTTTTATTTTTTCTTTGGTGTTGTAATTGTCAGTTGACGAAATTTGTTCTTGTTCCAAAAAGTTTTTACTTTCGTTTGTTTTCTTAGTAAGAATGAAAACCTATTAAAAAATAAGATAAATATGTCTTCCTTCTTGTGTCAAATAAGAAAATTATTTTAAAGACAAATTTTAACTTTAAAAATTTTAAAATATGTTTTGAAACTTTTCTTCCATCAATTTGATATCTTGGTGAAGCGTCTCTCCTTGTCCTTCCTAAACGTCACTTAGAATTTACAAGAAATTTTTATAGATTTCTGCTGAGAAAGTTAAACTTAGCGCTGTTAGGATAACACAACCCTTGAAAGTTTGTGAAAGTTTGCAAGTAAACCTCTTACGAGAGACTCTTATAGTTCTCAGACTTTTATTTTCTTCGAATTTTTTAACTACTTTCCAAAAAAAACAAAAAAAAACATTACCAGCTTTTGCCTTGATTCCGTCATAAAGTTAATGAGATGTTGATTTATCATCTAGTTTCTTGTCTAGAAATAAATTATTTACTAAGAAGCTTCTATGTACTAAAACCAAGAAAATCTAAAAAAAATCAAGTTAAAACATTACTGCCTAATAATTTCCATACAAACCCTTCCTTCATAATTTCAAAAATTTTATCAAAAGTATTTTTTAAATCTGCACATCAAGGTTATCCAGAAACAAGTCTTTTAATTAAATCATCAGCGATTTATTATTTTCCTTTGACTGTGTTATCTATCTGCGCTGCTGTGTTCTTAGGCAGAATATAATACAATATAATATTTAATTTTTCAGATATACTCGATCATTGAATTTGAGCCTGGGTTGATATCGTATGTAAAACTTTTGCGTAGCTTAAAGGAATCTCTTGTAAAAGTATTTCTGCTCTTTGCTAGGTAAGTTACAATATGATGCATGTATCAAATTGTGTATCTTAACTCTATGGAATCTTTGTTAAAGTATTTCTGCTCCTTTCTAGGTAAGTTATAACATTGTACACGTATCAAATTGTATATATTTACTCTATTGAGTCCTTGTTAAAGTATTTCTGCTCATTGCTAGATGAGTTACCATATTGTACACGTATCAAATTGAATTTCTTAACTCTATTGAGTCCTTGTTAAAGTATTTCTGATATTTGCTATGTGTGTTCCAATATCTTACAGGTATCAAATTAAATATCTTTCCTTTATTCATTATTGGGTGATTGTGTTTTAAACTTGCAGTAAAGAAGATTCTGAGATTATGATGAAAGAAGCTCACAAGCTTAATTTAACTCGAAAAGGATCTGTTTGGCTACTCTCCGAAGAAGCCATGAAAGCTAAAGAACTACCAATTGGAGCCTTGGGGTTACAACTAAAACATATCAATAATCAAGAGGGTCATATCGCCGACAGCCTGTAAGACAAAATAAAATTTATCATTAGAGAAATCTTAAGATATTCTTAATTATAAGTATATAAATATATTTTATATAACAATTTTATCAACAAATTAATTTTCCATCTTAGTCGCTTGGTAACCCTTGCTTTGCGTAAACTTCATGACAACTCGCCAGAACTCATAGTCAAACCTCCGAATACATGTGGAATGGAGGAGCCATGGAATATAACAGGAAAAGTTCTCTTTCGGTAATAATAATAATAATAATAATAATAATAATAATAATAATAATAATAATAATAATAATAATAATAATAATAATAATAATAATGAAAATAATGAAGAATAAATATTCATTAATTCAATATAAAAATAATATATAATAATAATAATAATAATAATAATAATAATGAAATGCTTGGCCAAAATTTGGGTCACAGTTGTGCCGACCTCAACAAAGGAAAAAGTTTCAATGAATAAGTATGCTAACATGAACCATTTAAAAGTTACAGGGAATTGAAATTCGCATCAAAAATAGAATATAAATGTTGCTGTACGGTGCGAGTACATTATATGAGAAGACCTATCACAGGTAGTTATGGAGGGAATTCCTTTCAAAAGATCCAAATTAATATGGATGTAAAGCTTGACAATGCATCATCGGCGTTACTGCCGATTTTCCCGTCTGCGATATATATATATATATATATTATATATATAGGGATAAAAAAACATATTTACGTATATATATATATATATTATAATATAGTATATTAATTAATACTTAATATAATATATTATAATATATTTAGTACTTAGAAGAATATATTATGTTTAAATTATATATATCTGAAGAAATATTTTAAAGTTTTCATTATATATTAAAAAGTATATTATATTATTAAATATTTTCTTATATGTATATTATTATATATATATACAATAATATTATATATAAATCATACTATCGTTCATCTAAAAGTAGTGAAAGTGATAAAATTTAGTTAATATATATATACTAAAATTTCTTCTAATATCTATATATAAATCAAATAATCATAAAAAAAGTATAATATTTATACACCAATAATTAGCTAATATATATTATATACATATATAATATATATATAGTACATTGTGTAGTAATATATTATATCATACTATTACTGACTAAATACTATATATAATTATATAATATAGTAATATATATATTATATATATATATATTTAAATAATAAATATAATCTATAAAATTATATATAGTGGTGGAGTAGTGAGTATTAGGAGTAAGAGGTGTGAATGGGCGTAGTAGATGGCGGGGTAGTAGTGAGGAGTAGGGAGCGAGCAGTATGTAGGTGTTATGAGGTAGAGGTATAGGTGCTGGGTGGGTAGGAGGTGGAGAGTTGGGTGGAGAGGGCGAAATAAACTAATATATTATTATATTATATATCATTAATACTAAATATTATTATATATAAAAATATAATTAATATGAATACTTATATGATATATATATATTTATATATCTATCTATATATATATATAGATTATTATATATTTATATATATATATATTATTAAATAATCTATAATGACCTTAGATATATATTAAATAATATAAATAAATATATATATAATTTTACATTATTTGATTTAATTACTATTAATTCTTAATAACCAATCAAAATTAACTTACATTATATTAAGAAGCTTCATATATTATAAAATGTCAACGCCTTGTAGACAAGAATACTTATAAATAGCCTGACTGACACGTTAAAATTGACAAATGACCGCCACTCTGCAATGTACCTTTATAGAAAGACAATCACACATTATACCAAATAAATATTATTTTGTGCAATACATCATAGATTCCCTACATGATAAACAACCAAGTACCATCATAGTTACGTATTATGTTTTGTAACTAGTACCAGTTAATAATTTCATCTTTACCTCTGTGGTTGTCTCTCGTAGTAAATAATAATAAACCATAGTATCGAGTTCATAACGGCAGAAATGACAGATGTGCCTCTTAGTCATGAACGGTAATTCAAAATTTGAGTTCCGGAAGCTCGGTCTTGCTGTTTGTATACCGAAAATTATCTGGTTCAAGCAATTAGTGCTTCCATTCACACAATACTTAATACTTGATTGCTAAATAGTATATAGACGATACGTTTCAGAACCTTTGGGTTGGTAGAGTAGGACCGATAGCGTGACCGGCACGATTGCAATATAGAGGACCTTTTCTTTTTGGGTCGGTTTACGAGCTTTTGTGGATGGTGATCTAGTTCCCGCAGTAGACTTTCTTTGCGCCCATATCAAGTATGGCTTCCAACACGTGGAACAGACCCAAAATCTTAAAGCGCGTTCATTGGTTAATGTACGACGATGAGATGCTTGTCTTGCTGCACAAGAACGCCTTTTCGAGTACATCCCCGAATATGAATCACGAGTAGAAAAATAGATAATAGATTGCTTGCAATAAACCTTGTTTCACTAAATGCTTCATGAGACATTCCTCCATCTTTCGTATGTGTTTACGTTACATCATGAGTGTTGCTCGATATTTGTTATTCATGGTAATATTTAGCTTGCAAATTGGGACACACGTTTCATTCTTTGCACAGGAATACGAAATAAAGCAATAATTTGCAATACAAGACCTCCAAATTTGAATATGTTTTGCCTTTACATCCGTATTATATATATCTTTGAAAGAAATTCCCCTCAATAGGTACCAGCGATAGATCGTTTAACCTTCATGATGGATGCATATTAATATATTTGTTCATTGAATTTTTTTTACTTGTAAGGGTCAGCTCATCTACGGTTCCAAGTTTTGTCAAGTAATTGAGATAAAACCAGCATAAATTTACAATAATACATATATTATATATATATACAAAATAATTATTGTATCTTCGACGAGCCATACGTAATATATATCATACATATAAATCCATATATAACATAATACGTATATATTATAAATATATATATATAAATATATAATTATAATATATATATTATAATAATTATATATATAATATATATAATATTTATATATATGATATATAATAATATATATAATATAATATAATAAATATAATATAATATATATAATAATAATATAACGTTATTACTATTATTATTATATAATACTATATATATATATGTTTAAGTATAAATACTTAATACCTATATGAGTGAGATACATTATAATATTATAGTATATTAAAATATTATAAATATATATATATATATTATATATATAAATATATAATAATATATATTATATATATATATATATATAACTATTATAATATATATAATATTATATATATATATTATATTAAGTAATACTTTAAATAATATAAACTAAAAATTGCTATGAATATAATATAAATATATATATTAATATATGATATATTATATATAGATAAGATATATAAATATATAAGATATATATTATTATAATATATATATATAAAGTAATATTAATTAGATATAATTATAATTAATTAATATATAATATATATAATATATATATATATATATATTGCTCCCAAAAACACAAGTGCTTAGAAATGATAAATATTTAATATCTTGCATTTGCAAATTTGCAAATTTCGTTATTTACCATCCGAAAATGTTTTAAGTAATAATGTTGTTATTTAGCTTTTAATTTACTGGATCACTAGATTAAATTTTAAGCCTCTGTAAAGAATATTCATTATCTCATAAATGCAAATAAGTGCAAAATGCTCATAGGCAATTGGACAGTTATTAATTAAACAGGGAATTCAGTATTTTTGTACACTGGAAAAAATGGACCTGAGAATGTCTCTTCAAAATAATAAAATATATCACAAAATGTCAATGCCGAATAGACATACTGTATTATTTATAAGGAAGTATCTTCACCAGTTCCTTTTTTTTCCCAACAAGAAAATAATTTTAAAAAAAGGCCATAATTGACATCTCCCCAATTTTTTCCATGGAACGTTTATTTTGTGTATCATTGTGATATTTTTGAGTAAAATAATTATTAAAAATAAAACAAATTAAATAATAAACTCTATATAAGCTAAATTACTTTAGAGCCCTCCAAGAACAAGTCCTTTTCAACGGAGAAACAGGCAAAGTCGCATTCGATTCGAAAGGGGATAGAAGATACGCTGAATATTTCATTGTAAATGTACAGTTCTTGCAAGACGAAGGAAGAAAAGATTTAGTTACTATTGGAGAGTTGTATCATGATGAGGTGAGGTACATTATTATTATTATTATTATTATTATTATTATTATTATTATTATCTGATATTATTGTCAATATATTTTAATACTTGAAAAAAGTTCATTTCATAAATTTATCATGATTATTATTATTATTATTATTATTATTATTATTATTATTATTATTATTATTATTATTATTATTATTATTATTATTATTATTATTATTATTATTATTATTATTATTAGGTTATTATTATTTATTATATATTTTAATATTATTGATTATTATTATTATTATTATTATTATATTATTAATATTATTATTATTATTATTATATATATATTATTATTATATATATATTATTATTTATTATATTATTATTATTATTATATATATTATTTTTATTATATATATTATTATCTATTATTATTTATATATTATATTATATATTATTATTATTATTATATTATATTATTATTATTTATTATTATATTTTATTATTATTATTATGTATAGGCCTATCAGTATTTTCTAAAACTTGATCTTCTTGCTTCTTCTTCTTCTTCTTCTTCTTCATTCTTTTCTTCTTCTTCTTCGTTCTTCTTCTTCTTCTTCTGCTTCTTCTTCTTCTTCTTCTTCTTGCTTCATTCTCTTCTTCTTCTTCTTCTTCTTCTTCTCTTCTTCTTCTTCTCTCTTCTTCTTCTTCTTCTTCTTTCTTCTTCTTCTTCTTCTTCTCTTCTTCTTGCTTCTTCTTCTTCTTCTTCTCTTCTCTTCTTCTTCTTCTTCTCTCTTCTTCTTAATAATAATAATAATAATAAGGATTTAAAGTTTGCGAAACAATGGAAGCTTAAGCTGTTAAGAAAGCAAATAAGGCTCTAGGATTTATTGCCAGAAGCTTCGAATATAATATAAAATATAATACGGTCTCTCTATAAAACATTAGTTAGACCTCATCTGGAATACGTAGTACAGTTTTGGAGTCCATACCTCAAAAAGGACATAGAAAAACTTGAAAGAATTCAAAGAAGGGCAACCAAATTAATACCAGAATTGAGAGGTAAGTCATACGCAGCAAACGACTACGGAATTAGATATACATTCTTTAGAGACAAGAAGATTGAGAGGAAAATTAATAGAAGTCTTCAATTCTTTAGATATGATTTTAGTGATGTCACACGAAGTATATGAGCATAAACTTTGTCATAAACGATTTCAAACCAAAATTGCAAAGAATTTCTTCACTTACGATGTAATTGAGAATTGGAATATATATATAGTGTTTCATGTGAAATAGTGAACAGCTGCAACATCGATTCATACAAGAAAGAGTTAGATAAACACTTTAAGGAAATTGGTCTGTGAACTTCAATTCAACTCGATTTTTACTTCATTCAAATACGACAATTAGTAGTAACCTGTATATGGTAAAATCAAACTAGAACAATTGAAATAATTCAGTAAATTTAAAAAATACATCGTATAAAGAATTGTCCGGCATAGGACTCACTTGATGTTTGAAAGTATCCGTTTAAGATGGAACAGCTCGCTTCAATCCCAGGAAAGCTTCTTCAGTCCGGACCTGAGAGCGAAAAATAAAAATTAAGCTTGTTAAGAAATCTCGGTGATTTAATCAGAAATCACACTGTGTAGGAAAAATTGCTTGCAAAGTATCCGTTCTAAAAAGGTGACCTCATCGATCGTACTATTGCTTTAATTTGTAATCAATAGCTTTGTTGTTCACCGCAAAGAACATATCTGTTACAAATAACTATAATAAATAACTGTAATAAATAACTACAATAAATACCTGTAATAATTAGCTTTGATGTTCACCGCATAGAATATATCTGTTCTATGACAATGATCTTATTGATCACACTAAGTAGGAAAAACAATCCAAAAACAAATTTTCACACATTTGTAGCACTATGAGGTTTGATGCTTAGAAAAAACATATCTTTCCTGAGTAGCAAACTCACTCATGTCACAATTGACTAGTGGACAACATCCAGCAGATAAATAATACATAATAAATAATATTAACAGACTATGATGTTTGTCGCTTAGAAGCAACATGCTCTTAAGTGTGCAGACTCATCCTTTCACATTGACAGTGGACACATCCAACACAATAAATAAAGAAAAATACAGACTATGACGTTTGCTGCTTAGAAATAGATCTGCTCTTAGTAAGCAAACTCATTGAAATAGGTAAAATAATATACTTATTTCAGAAATACATTATAGATTTGTTTTAAGACAGTGGAAACATCCAACATATTAAATAAAAATAAAAACTAACAGACTAGCCTTGAGTGGACTGTAAACTCTTTGCTAGTCGATGTTCTGTAGTTCTGTAGGTTTCATCTTCTGGACAAATCTAACACATTAAAAATAAAGCAGAAATATGCTCTTGCAACTACCTTGTGGCACGACTCGAAAAGGTCTGGAATATTCTCGGGGTATGTACTGTATTTCTTAGTAATTTAGTAAGAATATTTACATGTCATTACTACAATTCCAATTCCAATTTCAATAATAATAATAATAATAAAAATAAATAATAAAACAGAGTAATAATAATAATTAAGAATAATTAATAATAATAATAATTAATAATAATATAAAATAATAATAATATAATTAAAAATATAAAATAATTATATAATAATAATTAATAATTGAATAATAATAATAAATTAATATTATAATAATAATTAAAATTAATAATAAAATAATAATAATAATAATAATGAATCATAATTATATTAACATAATAAATAATCATTATATTATAATAAGTAGTAATATTAATAACACATCAAAATAACGCCTTATTATTATATGAGAATAAAAAAATAATAAAATAATTAAATAATAATAATTCCAACTATACCCTAAAAATTGGATAATAATAAATACAAATATATATAGTAATGTTAACTTAATTAAATAATAAATTGAATAATAATAATAATAATAAAATAAGAATAATAATAATAATAATAATATTTAACGAAAATAATAAAATAAATAATAATAATAATAATAATAAACAATAATAATAAAAACTATTTAATAATAAAATAATATAATAATAATAAAATAATAATAATAATAATATAATAATAAATTAATTAATAATAATTAAATAAAATATTAATAATAATAAAATAATAATAATAATAATAATAATAATAATAATATTAAAATAATAATAATATAATAATAATAATAATTAATAATAATAATAAAATAATAATAATAATAATAATAACATAATAAAATCAATAATAATAATAACAATATAACTTACCTTTCAATTATATGTGAAAAATCTTTTTTTTGTGAATTAATCTTTAAAGTAGGCACACAATTACATGCACACTCGGCACAGCGCTTCAACTTCATTTTGTGCTGCTCTCCGAAGGACACATATAATATAACGGCCTCATATACATAAGAGCACGATTTAACCAGCATGGGGTTCAAAAAAGATACAGTAATTAATAATAAATTATAATTTTTACTCAGTGAATGTCCTTCTTTCAAAATGTAATGAAAGACAATGATTCCTTAGAAAAAATATGGAATGCCAGGAATAATAATAATAATTGTAGATTAAATTTTGTCGGCATAATTAATATTGCTTTAAAAATCTAAATATAGACGAACACTGATTAACGTCATCCCACTAAATATTAGTGAGCATCTATTTAGGGAGCAAAGTTCTAAATTTTCCTAATTTGAGAAGAAATCAAAGTCTACAAGAGTAAGTCGTGTAATGAATAAAATAAAAATTAATAGATAATTATTAATAATAATAATAATAATAATAATAATAATAAATAAAGGAAACTTGAATAAATAATAATGTAACGGTTTGTTTGCGCCGATAGATGAAGACGTCGGTATCACATAAAATAAAATTTAAAATCTATTTTCAACAAAATAATAAGTCATGCTATATCGATATCTCAATAATACACATAATATACATTATTCGTATATTGGAAAGAAATAATAATAATAATAATAATAATTATAATAATAATAATAATAATAATATATAATAATTAATATCAAAAAGATATATTCATTAAATTAAATATAATATGAATAATTATAATTAATAAATAATAATAATAAATAATCAATAATGAATAATTAATAATAATAATTAATTTAATAATAATAATAATAATAATAAAATAACGATTATAATAAGGATTGTAATAGCATAATATATAAGATAAACATGAATAATAATAATAAAACACACAACAAAATAATAATAGATTAAGTAATAAAATATTAAGTGACCATCTTTGCTGGGGGGATGGGAATGAATGAATGAGAAGGAATGAGATGAAAACCGCTAATAATAATGGAATATCATAAGAGGATCTTCCCATTTCTTAGAACAATCGGAGACTGCTGGGGTAATAATAATAATAATGCTGAATAATAATTAATAATAATAATTTAAATTATTTATATAATTATTTTTTTCCAATCACTTCAACCCTCCACCTAATCCAATTTCCCTCAATAGGTAATAATAAAATAATAATAATAATACATAATAATAATTAGATAATAATAATAAACCTACAGGATGTAAACTGATACTAACCTCAATAATCACATACATCACACTAATAATAATAAAATAAAAAATAATAAAATAACAATAAATAATAATAGTAACTAAATAATAATAGTAACTAAATAATAATAATAATAATAATAAATAAAATAATAAATATAATAATATAATAAAATTATCGTGATTAGGAATAGCAGTAATAATACAGTAGCGACTAATTTATCATTAAATAAAAATGAATTACACACACACACACAATAGGTAATAAGAATTTTTTTTTCAATTGTAATAGCACTAAACGAGATAAATAAAATAATAATTATCTATTCTATACGATGAAATTTAATAATACCCTAATATATTAATATACTCAAAACTACATAGCTCCACCACCTCATTCAAAGCCTCATTACTAATTCACCACATTAATAATCCACTTACTCCTATACTTATAAATAATAATAATAATAAAAATAATAATAATAATAATAATAATAATAATAATAATAATAATAATAATAATAATAATAATAAAATAATAATAATTTTAACCTAAGATAAATTTTTCAGTAATTGTTGTCTAACTTTCTCATCATCAGGGTATTCTGACCTAAGTTCTTCATTTGGAACATAAAAAATACTATTAAAATTTCTGAAATATTTCCCAAATTCAGAATGAATAACTGCTTCAGGTTGATTAAGTAAAATTAAATTTTCTTGTGGTACATAACATTCACACTCACATCCCCAATAATAATCACACCAATCTCAACCTCACATACATACCAATAACTAACCCCAACTCCAACTCACACCTCACACCCACCATCCACACCTCTCACCACTAACTACACCACCCATCCAACATAATAACAATATAATAATTACATTAGATTAGGAATAGGGATAACCATATAATAACAATAGAAAAAGATAACAATCAATAAATAATAATCCATAATAATAAAATAATAATAATATAATAATAATAATAATAATAATAATAATAATAATAATAATAATAATAATAATAATAATAATAATAATAATAATAATAATAATAATAATAATAATAATAATAATAATAATAATAATAATAATAATAATAATAATAATAATAATAATAATAATAATAATACTGACTAATCTCTCAAATTATGATTTATCTATGATGAAAATGATCTTCCAGAAAAAGACCTAAATTATAATTTACCAAAAAAGAAAACTTACTATGAAAGCAAATAGAAATTTCAACTTTAAACAATGATATATTATACTTGACGAGAAACAAGAAGAAATAGCTGTAATGGAAAGGGAGTTGTTAAAATCTAAATTAAAATATTTCGATTCCCACATCACCAAAGATAAACATAATCAACTTTCCAGTGACGGCAAAGAAGCCATCTTATCTCTAAATAACAATACTATTATAGTAATTGAAAAGAATGCGAAGGGAGTAGGAGTTGTTATTCTTAATAAGTTATATTGGACCAAGTTCGCCGATTTCTGCATGTCGCATATTGAAAACTTGGTATTATGTAATAACAAATCTTTCAATCTCAAACTCTATATACAATATATTGAAGACACCTTTGTAATCTTCGAATTTGATGAAGATGTTAAGTTCTTTGTCGATGAATTCCAAAACTTGTGTGTCTTAAATTTTACTTTTAGAAAACTTGAAAATAGTTCTTTCAATTTCTTAGACGTTAACATCTCCATTGATCCAAGCGAACCCTCACCACAAGTATTTACATCAAACCTAATAATTCAATATCACGTCAAGTCTAAATCTAACTCTAAAGGAATAAAAATTAAACCTTATAAAGGCCATTCAAACTTCTTTTTATGTTTTCCGAAAGAACTAATGCAACTAAGGAGAGTGTGGTTAATGTAGGTTATAAATTTCACTGTAATAAAGATGGCTGTAGGAGATCGGGTATACTATATATTCTCTCATACTTCGTGTCTCACAGCAAATATACAAGCCTAGTAAGATCTTTAAGCATTAAAAAAAAAACGAACACGGAACCCTGAGACCCACTCTCTACATTTCCAGTTTTGACATATTACAATGAGCAGAAAATATTTTTGATTTGAGGCTGGCTGAGCCTCTCTTAATCAAAAAGCAAAACCAGTTATCAATATCAAATATAATGAAATGAAATTTTTTTTGAATATCTTTAGAGTTTGACTGGTTGAAATCTCTCTTTAATATAATTATTATATTTTAGGAATTTAGATTTAACGATAGTTATTAATATTATCATTTGTTACTTCACGTATTTATATTAAAATAACATTTATTTTCTGTTATCAATAGTTAATTTAGCTTAGAACTCGTCTCTGATGATGCTTGAAGTGCCCAGACGAAATATTAGATTAAAAGTTCAAAATGCTGTTGTTCTACTCTATTCTAGAATAGTTCTTAAGAAAATCAATTTGGAAGCGATTGATACCTTTAGGAAATTGGAAAAACGTGAAAAGCTCATATTGAATTAGAAGCAGATATAAAATTTCTAAATAACAATAATATATAATAACAATATAATGTATTATATTTAATAAAAATAATATATAATAACAAATATAGTATATATATTAATATATAATATATATATAATGATATATATATATATATATACTATTATTAATATATATATATAATATATATACTCTATATTAGATACTAGTATAGTATATATATATATATATTATAGAGAGAGAGAGAGAAGAGAGAGAGGGAGAGATAGGGAGAGATAAAAATTATTAGTATATGTTATAATGATATATATTATTCATATATTATTATATATATATATATATATATATATTATATATATATATATATTATATTATATATATTATACTATATATATATATACTAATATTCGGATTATTTATATTATTCATATATATATATTATAATATATATATAGTGTAGTATAATTAAATATATAATATATATATCATATAGTAATATATAATAATATATACTATATAATATATATATCTCTTATATAGTATATAATATTATATATATATAATATATATATATGCATTACATAAATTTTAGAGATTATATATATATATATATATATATCATATATATATATATAATATATATATTAATATTTTATATTATATATATAGCTATATAATACAAGAATTTATAGATTATATATTAGGTTGATGATCAATGAAGCTAAGATGAACGGCATCAAAATTGTTTGGGTGGAGTGAATACCTGCCTCTCAGCTACTATCTGAATTGAGTTGTTGGACTATTTATTTAGTATATAATATAATCAATATTAATATATATATATATATATAGTTAATATTTATATATCTATAATTACTATATTAGTATACTGTGTGTATTTTATAGTAGATATATCTATCTTAAGATATATTTAATTGTTATACTAATATTATATATAATATAATCATATATTATATATATATATATTATATATAGTATATATATGTGTGTGTGTGTGTGTGTCTGTGTGTGTGTGTGTATGTAGCATTGTTAAGATGGAGATAAATTTTACTAGCAACAGTTCTCGAATCGAACCTTCTCCAAAATTGCAAAAGATAGATAAAGTTACAGAGCATTCTGCCACTAAGCTATTCCGCCAACAAACCAAAAAAAATTGAAATTTTCGTTAAACAGTTTTTATTTGGTCTACTCCAAAATCACTGATGTGACTCTGTACTTCTTAGAATCCCCTGAAGGATGCTTAGTACTACCTTACAGTGACCATACTTTGTTTTCTGGGTTTTCAAAGCTGTACACGGTTTACAGAAACTATTTTGGTTGTGATTAATTTCAGGTGGCTGCTAATATAGCTTAGATTATTATCTCAGAAGTAAAGTACTCTGAACAGATGTTGTAGGTAATTGTTACTTCAGTTTTTGTGTTATATTGGAGTCGCTGGACTTTTGTTGCTCTTTTCAACCCATAGCTTTTCAGTTTAACGACATGTGGTTGTTTAAAGTGAGTCTTTTGAACCCATAGCTTTTCAGTTTAACGACATGTGGTTGTTTAAAGTGAGATTTTAGAACCTTTCTTTGAATTCTTCTCCATTTGCACCTGAACCTGGTCTCAAATGTTATTATTAATATTATTATTATTATTTTATTATTCTTATTATTCTTATTATTATTATTATTATTATTATTAATATAATAACAACGTTTTTTTCTTTTAGGAGTTATTATTATTATTATTATTATTTATTATTATTATTATTTTTATTATTTATTATTTTCCAGACCCCCCCACGTTTATTTCTCTCTCTCTCTCTCTCTCTCTCTCTCTCTCTCTCTCTCTCTCTCTCTCTCTCTCTCTCTCTCTCTCTCTATCTATATATATATAATATATATAAATTTATTATAATATAATAATTATATAATTATTATATAATATATTTAGTATATTAGATAATTATTATATTATAATAATATATGTTTAATATTTTTTTTTATTTAATAATATGTATATATTGAATATATATATACATATATTTATATATATTATTATCTATATATAATATATATTTATATACTTTATCTATATTATCCATAAAAGGTTATATATATAATTATATAGATATATAATATTATATATATATATATACTATAATTAATATATATCTAAATCATAATACTATCATAACACATATAGTATTATTTTAAACTTACTTAGTAATCATATTTATAGGTATATATTAATATATTTTAAATGCTATAATGTATTCGTAAATAATAATATATATATATTACAATCTATATATATATAGTAAGTATAATATATTATATTGAAATTTCTAAATTCAATTCTATATAAATAATAATAATATATATTATAAATATATATATCGGTATATATATCTTACGCAAAATTATAACAAACAATATTTTGTAAAAATTGAAAAGTTCCTCTCTCTCCCTGACCATATTGGAAACGTTAGTATATCAGAAATTGATGTAAAAGAATAAATTATATGTATAACTAAGTACAAAATTAAAATGACTCACTCTCAGACTACGCCTTATAATCTCGATGAAGCTTCTCTATACTTATACACTTACAAGGGAATCTACAACTATCGGCGTTCCATCATCACAACTCAAGAAGAGAATCAGAGCCGTGATATGCCATTTTGCTTAAGTCCAAGACACCTACAAAGAAACACTTCAAAACACTTACAAGGAAGTGTCGGGGTAAACGTCCGAACTTAAGAGCCAAGAACCTAACACCAGGACTTCGATTTCAAAAGTTTCTAAAAAGAAGGAGTAGAACTCATGGCACGCCCAGACTTTTTTGAAAGATTTACAAAGAAGAGTGATATCTTAACCATATAAAACGCCAAGGGGTCATACTTAAGTTACTATCTATTATTCGAATAAGAGAAAATTATCAATTCTGGGATTTTAATCGTGCAGCATACGTAAAGCCTTTAATGTTAATTACTACAGTAATAAAGAGACTATAAGAAATCGGAAACTTTGCGTTTCCTCTTGGCTCTTTGTTAAAGAGATATGTTAGAAACGAGTTGTTTGAAGGTGGTTTGAAATACGGCTTATAAATAAGACACATAAGTAAAGAAACTGAACCGAAAAATATCATTCGCACACTTACTAAAGAACATAACTAAGAGAATATCAGTTCGCCCTATAGATCATTGACTGGATCGATAAGCCTGGGCGAACCACAATTTTAATCTTCATCTATTACTAGTTTACGTAAGCCTTCACCATTAGAAGAGAACAACTACCATTAATATGAGTCTACAATATATATAATATATATATGAAGTATCCTTACATTATATATATAGTACTACTAATAATATTAATGAAATTATTTATGCATTATTATATAAAAATATTCATATAATCTTTGATATTGAGTAAAAATTATATGGATATTCTACCTATAAAGCTATACATATAATTAAGTAATATTTTATATACATTTGAAGATTAACATAAGAGCTATATATAAATAAAGAAACTTTTAAGACGATCTATAAAAATTTTCCTGAAATATTTATTTAGCATATCAATTCCAGACCACTTTAATGAAGAAAAATTTAAAAAATTTTATTCATTCCATAGTAAATTTCCGGAATATAAAATGCGTCTTTCTTGCTTAAACTAAAGACAGACAGTCATGCGATTCGTACTTAAATGCCAATTTCGATGTGTTATTAATAATTTAATTATTAATTATGTATTATTATTATTATTATTATTATATGATCTTAATTATTATTATCTCTTTATTATTATTAATTCTTATATTACTTTATTTTTATTATATACTATAATATTATATATTATTATCATAACCACCACTATCAATTTTTTCGATCCATTATTGTTTTTAATATTATTATCATTATTTATTATTATCATTATTAGTAATTTTATAAATTTTTATTAGTAGTAAAATTGATTCATAATTTTATATTTTAATTATGGAATAACTTATTCTTATTTTTAAGAATATATGATTTTATATTGTTATTTATATTTATTATATTATTAGATTAATTATTATTATTATTATTCATTATTTTATTCATTCATATTATTATTATTCTTTATTATTAAATTATATATTAAAATTATTAATTAATATAATTATTATTAGATTATTAATTAATTATTCATTATAAATCCTGATAATTATTATTATTATTTTAATTATTTATGTTTATAAAGTAATTATACTAATATATAGCTACCTTTTTTTCTCACACTGTGGCTCACTCAAGCGCGTGCGAGATATAAGGGAACAGCACTCGTCCTCTCTGCAAAAGCCACCTCCATGCGGATCGGTCTCGGTAGAATCCTTCTAATTTCTTGAAGTATTTTCTTCAGATCTTCATTTGTAGGTAACGTAGCTTTTCTCTCATAATTTACTACGATATAATAATGACTATATTCAATTTATTAAATCCTCCACAAATATATATTGCAGTTATACTCTTATGAATGATTTATATTATGAAAATGTACAATTTCGAATGTATATACTTTTCCAACACTAGATTAAAAAAATAAATTACAAATTAGCGTTATCAAGATTTTAGACATTTTAGTTACTTTACAAAATATAGTATTACACAAGGGACAATACGCTTGAACTTTATGTTAATGTCTGGACTTTACAATGTTTTTAAAAGACTACAGCTAATTTAAAGCTTTTAAATTGTATGGCAAATTACGGAGTAGGAGTATTTTATAAGGATGATTTGAAATATCAGAGACAGTTTAGTCTTGTTTATGTTCAAAGAATAAGTGTCGTATATTTTACTGGGTTAAGCGGTCTTGTTAGTCATACCAGTCTCCGATAGATCTGTTTAATTACCTCATTAGTCGTTTACAATTTACGTCGACGCGTGACGTCGACTCAGTATGTTGACAAGAAAAATAATCTGAACTGACCATATTTAATATTGCAGGGATAATTTTAAAGGCACAAGCCAAATAAGCAAACTATTGATTTTAGGAAATTGCTAAACAATTTGAACACTGTTGAAAGTTTGAGTTACTGATAGATTGAATGTGCAAGTGATTCATAATGCGCCGTAGGCATTTTTCTTTATCCAAAGTTCCTTGCATTTTGAGTTTTAAATTTAAATTTAATGCTTTTCAGAGATATTGTTCGTATTTTCCTGTTTTTTATAGTAGATTCTGTTATGGTTTTGTTATATATATTTTCATCCGTTAATTACAAGGGTGTCTACAGTGAATCACCGAGTTCTGTTTAACTTCTTGATTAAATCAAGCATACAAATGATTCGAAATCTGAGCCAATTTATAAGCCCTATTATTATTATTATTATTATTATTATTAAATTAATATTATTATTAATATTATTTATTATTATTATTTATTATTATTAATATTATATTATTATTATTATATTTGATATTATTTATTATTATATTAGTTATTATTTTAATTATATTATTATTATAATGTATTAATTTTTATATTTTATTATATTTTATCTAATATATTATTCCCCTTTATACCTATTATTATTATTATTATTATTATTATTATTATTATTATTATTATTATTATTATTATTATTATTATTATTATTATTATTATTATTATATATTATTATGATATAGTAGTAGTAGTAGTAGTAGTGAGTAGTAATAAAATATTCATCTATTTCTTAATTTTGCTAAAAGATTCAATGGAAAAGATATATTTTATGTCCAATTTAAATAATAAACAGGAAGTAAAATAAGTCATTTCTGACGTTATTTTCGGATATTCATCAATGCAGATGCAGGATATTCGACTTAAGGAAATATATATATATATATACTATATATATATATGATATATATATATATATATCATATAATATATATATTATATATAATATATATAGTATATATATATATATATATTTAAACTACATCTATAGTATTATATTATATAATACTATATTATAGTATATAATATATATAACTATATAATATATATATATATAGTATATATATAATATAGTATTATATATTTCATATAATATTATACTATATTATATATATATATATATAATCTAATATAGATATAATAATAGATATATATTAATTTATTATATTATAGAGTTGTAGGGTACAGTAGTAGCCCGCGATATGCTAGATTCAGCTGATAAAACCACCATTGACCGTAACGAAAATCCCACCAACGCTTTTACTTGCCCTTGACCACTTTTGACCTGACTTATTATTGAGGCCCAAATTTTTACCAGACCTGACCTTTTTTGCCTCTTTTGCCTGGACCTTTTTTTGACCTTTACGAGTTTTGGGCCGTGACCTTTTTGAACCCAAATTTTTTCGGCGAACCCTTTTGTATTCTACGGTACAACTTTGGCAACCCTGCAATTTTGGCAACCTAATTTTTTAGGCAACCCTAATTTTTCGGCAACCCTAATTTTTGCAACCCTCGAAGAAGGGTTGGCCAAACGGTTGCGTAGCAACCGTCTGGCCCACCCGCCCCCACCCCCCCCCCACCCCCTATTAATTTTTCGACACCACTTTGGTCTCATCCATGGCATTTTGGCCACGTAATTTTTGGGCCACCCTTAGAAGGGCTTAGCCTGTTTTTTGATGTCTTTACCTTGTCTGACCATGATATTTTTGGCTTGACCTTGCCATATACAAGGGTCATTTTACCACGGGTAATTGTTGTCACTTACCTTTAGGAACTTAGGCCCTTTTTGATGTCTTAATCATTGTCTTGCACCTGTATCTCTCGAGCCTGACCCTTACCTGACCATGTACAATGGCGTTCATTAATTGGACCCACGGGTAACGAGACCGCACGGTAATTCCGTGTTTGGCCTTCCTTTTAGGGGCTGCCCAGCCCTTTTATACTTGTTTGACCATTGATATTTAGTCCTTGACCTTGCTATATTTTGGCCAGCCCTAAGTTTTGGCCATCCCTATTTTGCGCAAACCTAATTTTTTCTCGAGCAACCTTTGTTATCTCCAGGGTGCAATTGAGAACCCAAATTTTTCGTCACCTTTTGTATTCTACTGTACAATTTTGATGCTCCAGCTTTTGATGCCTCAATTTTGGTGCCCTCAAGTTTAATGCCCCAGCTTTGATGCCTCGACCACTTTGTAATGATGGGTATCTTTGATTTGACGTCATCTTTGTCCGGTTTAGTCTTTGGGGACACCTACTTACTCTGGTCAACTTGATAGGTTCTCTAAGAGAGTGTGTTCTAGTGAAATTTTCTATTATGCTACCAGGAAGATTGACATATGAAGGGTGCTTGGGAGAGGGAGTGACAATTGTATGTTAATGTAAGTGCTAACTAAGTGAATAGTTGAGCTGCCACAATAGTGCCCTAGATGAGTGGCAACATAGTGCCAACATGAGTGCGCACTTTTTTAGCCATTCTAGCCCTCCCCTATGAGATCTAAGACTAGCCCAATATTGTGTCTACCCACCGTTAGGTTATAAGTATGCGGAATCGAATTGGTTATATTACAATTGCTAGGATCTTCCTACTATAGTTAGTATTGTTCTAAACAATTATAGAGACCGACAGAAATATATTAAAGAGTTACACATTCGAGACAGTGACCGCAAACGTTTCAGAGCTCACGTCGCAGGTGAGGCCCGCCGCGAACGCGGAGCTAATTATTATACCGCCGCCGGTGTATCCCGCAGACGCAATATTACGCGCGAACGAAATATGATCACTCAATGTAACTATTCAAAAGAATTTCTTTTCAAGCTGATACTATGAGTCATTCATTTTTACTACAATGTACGAAATTTTATTAAAAACAATATACTTTACATACCTTAAAGCGTAAAATCAGTAAATCAAATAGAGGGTTACCTAAACCAAGGCTTGTTCATGCTTTTTGTTTTACGCTTTATGCTTTAACTCATATGTTTACTGCTTTACTCTATGTTTTAGCTTTAACTCGTATACATTACATACCTTAAAGCAGTAAATCGAAGAAATCAATAGAGGTGTTACCTAACACCAGGAGGCTGATTAGTATGCTTTTGTTTTATGCTTTACTGCTTTAACTCATAGTTTAATGCTTTAACTCACATGTTGTTTACTGCTTTACTGTTTTACATCATTGCTTTACTGCCTTAACTCATATATTTATTAACATGTATTTTTCTTTTATTTTTATTTTGTTTAACTATTTTTATTACTATTTATTTAGTTATTGATTATTATTATTTAAAATTTGTAAATGTAGAAAAACCCGCATGTCTGAAGTATAAACATTTTTTATTTTAATAAATGTAAAAGGATATATATATATATAAATATACATTTACTGCTTTACGCTTTAATTAATCTCATTACTTCATTATTCCTTATACGAGTATGGACTTGTGTGAGAATTACGTCCAGAAAGTCATCTACAGTCTTGTTAAGCTGGGACACAGGTTGTAGGTTAAACCTTCTGTATGTACAAATATTTTAAAGAAATGAGATTTTCGAGCAAACCCCTGTAAAAATAATATGGTGATTTATAATGTTTATCAGGGAAAATTTAAAGATATAAAGATGTTATTCATTTCATTAGCTGTCAAGTACTCAGACACTATTTCAGATTGTTCAACAAAAGTTGTTAAAGATATTTCTCCTTAATATGTATTTCAGCTTTATCTTTTTCTCACATCTGAAATATCTCTGTGTTTTTCATAACATCGGAATAATTTTTATCAGCAGCAATATGCGAAGTGTTTCTTTAAGCACACAGTATTTACTGCTGTTTGGACAGAGAAGAGACATGAGTCAAATTAATGAATTGGCAACTCAAATGTTTCCCCTCAAAGGAAAGAGATCTTAGAAAAAGTATATAACGAGGTTACTTCGATCCCCCCACGGTTATTTATGTGTGAACTTCACCCCAAAAAACACGCACGAGTTGATTGTCGACGCTCTAACATCTCTTCCTACTTTAGATAGACAACTTGAATTATACATACCTGAATATATGAAGTCTTAGTTGCAAGTCATTTACCTCTTAATAAAAATTAAAAAAGCTAAACCTTCTGAAAAACGTACACTAATTAGTGAGGATGAGAAATTCATACCAGTGTGTTGTGAAGTCTGTTTATAATTTTATAAAGAAATTTCGTGTAACAGACTCAGAATGTGTAAAAGCAATTTCGTCGTATTATATTATCAATCATTATAACAAAATCTCTCCTCAACATTAAAATACTGTAATAAAAGAGAAGTCTACACGAGAGAGGGTATTCCTACATACCATTTACTTTACTCACGTTATCGCTCCACTGATTAACTAAGTCGCGTTGTCCCTGATGCAGAGGTGCTGTACTTCCATATAAATGAGTATGAGAAAATGCAAGATTATAAATAACTACCAATGCTATTCTGTACAGAAGTCAGTTCTCAGCAATTTCCAGCATTCACAACCTCTAGTATGAACAGTTATTACACACCACTGCTAAATCCACAGTCACTAGTTTTCATCATTCGCAACCCCATATATATGCGATATTACCGCTCCCAATTGCTATTGGATGTACAGCCTCTTATCACCTTCAACAACTATACAGTTACTCCAACCATGTAAATCTCATTAATTGTGAAGATCATAACTTTTCAGCAAGACTCTACCTACCCAAGACTTATATATTTGATCCTAAAGGAAACAGGATAACAATATAACGAGAAGAATAGGTGTGAGTGTGTTTGTTAATGGAATGTGTGATGAAAATTGAGAGAGTGTGTGCGTGAGAGGACGATTAAACATCCACTGAGAAGACGCACTCTAGTACCAAAGAGTGCATACAAATTGATAGTCTTTAAGACTGCACTTTCTACAATTCCACCATACGTAAACGCTCACCCCGATGATGTAGATATACCGTAATGAAGTAAACTTGAGTGAAAAATGGAAGCTTAAATTAAGAAACTATCCTCAGAGGAGAGCTTACCTATATAGAAGTACGTAAATCAGTGAATAGTGTCTAATATAATATTAAAAGGAACATTAGTTACTTTGAATTGAAGCAGGCGATCTATTGATGAGAAATATGTTAAGGATTAAATATTGTGGATTTGAAGTAGCTAATCTCTCACGCTCACTGAAGAAAGTCATGTAGAAAGGATGATGATAGTCAGTCGAAGAACTTCATCAGACTATTAATTTTCCAGAACTTTATCTTAAATACACAAACGATTAGCAGATTTGGATAATATCCCCTTTACACCAAGACCTGATTCAAGTCCCGCTTAAGGTACTTCTTTTACGCTTCGGACAAATTTAAATTTACCAGAGGCAGATAAGAAAAACTTATATAAACCTATTTGAGATAAACGAATTACTGTATCTCATTTGCATATAGTATTTAGTTTCTGTAATTGTTGATATAAATGTAGTTATTTTAAACCTTTTTCTTATTGTGATGGTTTACTATTATACTTAGTATATAGTATATATATATTTATAATATATATATATATTATATAGTATATAATTTAGTAATATATATAATAGTAATAATATACACCTAAAGCGTTTAATGAGGGTCAGTATGACAACATGGAGGCAAAGGAAGGTAGTAATGTAAGTATTACTTCAAATCTAGGGAACCAGATAGTTTTGGCACGGTTTCACCAGGTTTGCTTATAGTATCCTAATATTTGAGAATAAAGAAGTTAAAAGCTATTTTAAGGCAGCGAAGATGCATTTACTCGACTAAACTGTAGAAAAAAAAATTTCTTACACACGGAAAACCATATCTCCACAGCTCGACAGTGTATGGCAATTAGATTTATCGGAAAATGATTAAACTATGATCTTATAATGAAAGGGATTTCATACATACCTTTTTACTATTGACGATTATACTTCCTAGATATTTGTTGAAGCCTTAAAAGATAAAAGTCAGTTACAGTATGCACTGGCGTAGTACTTAGAAATTATAGAGGAGAGAGAGAGAAACACCTAAATCATTCATGTACAGATTCAAGGAATGGAATTCATAGGGGTCGAGAGTTTACAGGGATGTGAACTAGAGGGTGAATATGTATAAGCTATTACAATCATTTTCCGTAAACAAAGCGCAAATAGTCGAAAGAAGTCCAGCGTACTGATATAATGAAACCAAGACGTTGCATGCATGAGAGTACTTTACTAAAATAATAACTTTTAAATATATTATATCACTGGCGATCTTGCTTATTCTTTATAAACAGATTTTAACCATAGAACTATAAAGCGACACTATTAGGGCAAATGTCAAAAACTCGAGGACGCTATAGCGCTATATGGGTGAAAAGTAAACATAAATAAAGATAATTCAGAAATAAAGGTAAACGTTGTAAGAGTTCTCTCGAAAGAATAAAGATTACGAGAGGGTATAGACGCTCGGATGACTACGGAAGTTTTCTAAAGTTCACCAAATATACTTTCACACCTCCGTTCGTAGAATGTTCTTTTACCTGGAAGATTTAGATGAGTTGAAAAGATAAAAAGGAGCAGGTGGTACTCTTAATAACCAAGAAATAACAAAAAGAAACTTTTCGGAATTTAATCTCAAGAAAAACTTTGAATTTGAGAGTAAAGGAAAAAATAGGGAAAGAAAATATTAGTTTTATAATGTGCCTTCTTTTCCACATGGGTCACTTTCAACATCGCCCCATTATCTAAAAAGAACATCTTTACTGTATATAATGAATACATTCTATTTCGCTTTTTCTTTCATTGGCTTATACATTGCACATTACACTCTGGATTTTTTTACACTGTGATTATATGAATTTTTTCACGACTTAAAAGAGAGAATACGAAGTAGATTTATGTGAAATGATAATTAAATACGACATGAGAACAAGTTTTACTCCTCACAAATCTATTCTGGAATGGTAGTAAAGAAGTATGGTGAGTGTTTTGAAACTACTTACAAGTGGACGTATCGTTATCTGAAATGACATACTTGCCTAAAAAGCTGAATTACGACAACATTTGCTACCAAAAAGAATACTTCTTTTTGAGAAATTTACTTTGCGGAGGTATTATTAAATCTCGGTGCCTGTCTATTTTAGTCCATTTAAAACGTATCTCTTTATATGAGTTATTATGGTGTAAGCGACTTGGTGTGATACAACTGATGCGTTTACCTATGAAGATTAGTAATAATTCTTTAAGCTCTCAAATGTAAAGTAACATACGAGAACCGTGATATGTTTTTTTTCAACGACTCAACCATGGCAGCTTAAACCATATTCGTTAGATTCGTGTTGCTGAGTTGAATGATTATATTAGTTCATGAGTATATCCCTACTATGAATAGGGTCATATTATACTATCTGTTGAGATAATAACCGTATGACTCCACTATGAAACAAGGATGAAGCAGATCGAAGTACGTGCAGATTTACATGTACCTATCCGAGGTGCCTCACTAAAGAATCACCAGGTATGCTTTGTAAGACAAATATAAATTATCTCAATATTAGGTATACGTAAACTCCTTTATTAACGAGTGAGTATTATTTCCCAAGAGAGTAAAGTATATAACATTCCCTTAATTTCAAATTTCTACCTCTGAGATAGATCAAATTTTGCTCTGTAACGCGGTCATATAAGCTGTAGAAGTGAGAATCCTCTTGATCCCCTTTACCATACGGCGCATTGTATGCAATTCATATTAGAAAGACAGATGCAGTAATTACCAGCCATAAATGAAAATATATTAGAGTGTAGTCAAGATATATTTTTCATTCATTAACATACTCTCGCAGTTAAAGGATGTATAAGAGACACTTCTGTATAATGGACGAAGTGAAAAGGGTATTTCGAGGATCATAAATGCGAGGGCGGTGATGGCCTAGGTGATTTTTGATACCCTATGGAGTATTGCAGGGTCTATATTATTAAACCGAAAATATATAAGTAAAAGCTTATCTTCAGGGTATATAATATATAATTAATTTTAAAGTAAAAAATTCTGATACAGTACTAATAAGACGTTTCGCCGATGTTTCAGGTGAGATGTTGGATGATGTAAGACGTAAGAATAAGGCCTACCGTAATACCAATGTCAGGTCAAGGTCGAGGGGCCAGAAAGATTGTCATAAAGAAAAGACTAAGCAAAAAAAAACAAATCTAAAAGAAAAAAATGTATTGATTATTTGCTATTTAATTACTAACTATTAACTTTTACATGAGTTGCATTACTGTATATAAGTAATGTATTTCATGAAAATGTTCATTATACGAGCTAGAGCTCGCACATGCACGATGCATTTCCTTCATCCTTCTAGTCCTATTGTTGTAAGAGTCGAATTGATCTCTATCTCCGATGAACCTACACAGACATTAGCGGTAGACGATTCCACTATTATCAGTATCAGTACATTCTGATTCAACTTACCAATACAGAAGATAGTGTTCCTCTAGAGTTCAACATTCCAGGTACTTCTGATCAATACCTAGATCCATTAAATGTGTTTTTATATGTAAAAACGAAATACAAACTGAGTACAGATACTTCCACGGGTGATGACCAGAGGTGATAGTATATACGCAATAGAGTTCCCTGCCAATATACATGTTTAACAACAGTTCAAAAGTCTATCTTAATAGGAACTTCACTAGGAGGCGTCAGCGTGTCTAATTTATCTATATCTTTCCTATAGAAGCATCTATAGATATTTTGTCTACATTATTTCAAGACGACGCCTAAACAGTTCTCCAATCTCCAATCATGTGGTTTTATAGTTTCAAAGATGAAGTTTCTCTAAATAAAGTCATAAATAATCTCACTAAAGTAATCATAAAGCCTCTATCTTCTCTCAAGAAAGACTCACTCTACCATCTGTAGATACTAGATCATTTATCACGTTCAAATCCCTAAATTTGCTCTTAAAATTAAAAAGTAAACCTAATGTTGCATCCATCACAGAACCTATTTTCAAACTGTTGGAGGCTTATCTCTATGTTCAGAAAGTGAAATTATCACCACAGCGTCATTTGGAATTTGAAAAGTTGAATTAGAAGTTTTCAAAACTTTTTTTTTACAGCAAAAGTACCCTATTAAAGAGATGAAACCACATATTTAAATTTCACTCAGATTATCGAGTTATCAATATCTGTAACATTGTGACGGAATTTTTACCACAGAAAGTAATAATAGGGATTGGGGAACATGTGACGCGTACTCTTGGAATTATAAAAAATCACCCTATAAATTCACACCTTCCGGCCTTAGACAGTTTACATATGAATGGACTTCCTCACGGACGTGAATATGAAATGTTATACAACGGAGACCTATCTCTCTGTACTCGTCCTTTTTACGACTTTAAAGCCACTGTATTATGTAATGATAGTGGGACAGGCATTGAATCTTGAAGAATTACAAAAACAGACAGGGGAGCTAGACTTTCAGCTTTAACGCTATCATTTAACAATTTTGAAAAAGGGTACCTTAGACTAAGTCTCTCTTTTGGATCAAGCCTCACTGTAGTGGTTAATCTTGAGCATCTCAACTCATTGAATTGACAGAGTACGCAACGAATATACTTTGAAATTAATTAAATAAAAAAATGAAGAAAAATAAAATCGTTTTAAAAATGAACCTCGCTTTTTATGGAGTGTTCGCTATGTAACGAAATGTATAACTCATGTAACAGTTGGAGAAGGGATACTGCTTCATAATTCAAATACATTGGCCTCGCTGACATTCACCTCAACAGGACATTGGAATTCCTTTATAGAGCAAAAAACCGATGTCTGTTCACATAATTATTCTTTGAACTAATTATATTGAATAATCATTATATCAACTTATTTAATGGTCTAAAATAAATAATGTGTTAGAGTTGTGTTAGAAAAAACATATTATTGAACTTTACGCCTGTTCCTTTCAATAAATTCTAATGATTGGTTATGTTGAAGATCTATTTGCATTTATATTCATTATGTGCTTTAAATAAGATGTGTTAAATAAATTTGTAATATATTTGATGCTTCCAAATTTGTATATGTCGATGATATTTTCATTTCTTAATTATGTAATAAAAATGCTTATCTAAAATAGAAAAAATGCGATTTTTACTACCCCTAACGAAATAGTATATATAAAGAGGCTTTTTAATTAAGAAGTATTCGTACCAACACTAGTTATCTTAAAAATAAAAATTGTTTATAATATATCAGACTCTGCGTGTGTTTTTCTTACATCATCTCTTTTAAATAATAATAAAAAAGACAAATAATAATAATACAAAAGTATTTAAAAACAAAATAAAAAATATAAAAAAAAACATTAATATGATAATAAATATATGAGATTTAAAGCAGTAAGCATATGAGTTTAAAACAAGTTAAGCGCAATAATAGCTAGTGCGAGTTTAAAGCAGTAAAACATGAATGTTCGCAGTGTAAACTGTAACACAAAAGCATATATTCCTTTAGGGCTGTTTATGGTAAAGACTTCTCGTCTCTCACTTGACTATACTGATTTACTCGCTTATAAATGGTATGCATAATGTTATTGAGTTAAGCTCCACAGTTAAAACATATGAGTTAAAGCAAGTTAAAGCAGTAATAATTCAGTTAAAAGCAAAAACAAATAAGCATAAGTCCTGTGTTGTCTACGGTAAACACGTGTGTGATTCTACTTATTTGCTGCCTTTAAGGTAGTGTAGAAGTAGTAATGTTTTTAATAAAATTTTCGTTACCAAATTTATTATAAAATTTAATGACTCAAGATATATTTGAATTCTTTGGATAGTTTACATTGTATCTTTTTCGGTGTCGCGCCGGTAATTTGGAGTCTGCGAACGCAACGCCGCGGCGGGTTAGCCGGAGAATATTGCGCCTGCGGATCGCACGCGTAATAAAATTTCGGGTAATATTGCGCCTGCGGGGCGCTACGCGGCGGTTCGCGGACGGCTAACCTTCGACGTGACTCTAGAAACGTTTGCGTTTCACTGTCTAGAATGTGTACTCTTAGAGTAAGTATACTCTGTCACTGCGTATAGTGTTAGGACAAATACTGAGAACTCATAGAGTCGAGAGGCATCTAGCAAATAGAGTAATATACACAATCGAATCCGGCATACCTTAATACCTGAGGGGTAGACACCAATTATGTGGAGCTTTTCTAGGCTCAGGGGGATATAAAGGCTTGAAAAAGATGGGACTCATTGGCACAATGTAGCACTCACTTGGTCCACGTATGTGGCACTCCACTTGGCACTATGGCACTCACTTGGCATCGACTGCATCCGATTGGCACTCATTAGGCACTAATTGGCCTCATAATGGCACTCAACTTAGAACATATACGTAGCAACATCAACTGAGATATCTTACGTTGATTGGAACATCCAAAGCTTGAAACCTTCAATGAAAATACTGAGTCATCAAAGAGTGAACGACGGGATGACGAAATCAAAGAGGTGTGACCCATCAACGAAACGCGTGACGTGAGCATCAAAGCTGGCATTAAAGTTGAGGCATCAAATTGAGTTGCATCAAAGCATGCGCATCTTAAAATTGTAGTAGAATACAAAAGGGTTTGACCGAGAAAAATTTGGGTTTCAAAATTTGACACCGTGAGACCAAAGATTGTCGAAAAATTAGGTTGCCGGAAAATTAGGGCATGCGAAAAATTAGGGTGCAGAATGCCCAGAAGACAAAGTGCGTCGAAATATTCCATGGTCAAACAAGAGTGAAGACATCAAAAGGCGTCCGCTCCGTGCAAAGAAAGGCCAAAATTACGGTGAGGTCTATACCGTGGAGTCAAATTGACCATGGATATATGGTAAGTCAAGACGTTGATGGTCAAACACGAGTTAAGACATCGAAAAAGGGACAGTCCCTGAAAGGAAGACAAAAAATTACCGTGTGGCCAAAATGGTAACTGGCAAGGTCAAGGCCGAATTATCGTCGAACAAGGTAAAGACATCAAAAGGCTAAGGCCCGTCAAAGGTGGCCAAAATTGACCGTGCAAAAAATGACATGGAAGACCAAAGGGTTGTCAGAAAAAATTGAGGGTGGGCGTACGTAAAACGATTGCTTACCAACCGTATGGCTAGCAGATTAGGTTGCCCGAAAAATTGTAAATTTGGCATGGTTGCCTCAAAACCATATAGGGTTGCCCAAAAATTAGCGCGGTTAACCAAACCTATGTACCGTAGGAATACAAAGGGTCGCGAAAAAATTGGGTTCCTAAAAGCACGATCAAGGCCCAAAATGTAAAGGTCAAAAAGTCAAGCCAGGTAGATCAAGGCCAAAAAAGGTCAACGGCAGGTAAAAGGTCAAGGCCCATAAAGGTCAAGGGCAGGTAAAAGCTAAAGTGGTTTTTCGCGGTCCCAAGGTGGGTTTTCGTGCTCCGTATCCGCCTACTATTTCGCTGCGTGGCTGATTCCGCACGATTCGTCGGAGGCGGCATGCACGATGCCGCGTACAGAATGCGGTTTGCGAGATGCCGGTAATGCCCTGGAGAGGTCGAAATAAAATAATATTGCGAGGCATTGCCCCGGCACCATGCCGGAACATGGTGCTATATTAGATTTTCAAGAGGCCTTTAGCCACAATAAATCGTCACCGAGACGAATACTATAAGTAATGAGACACAACGAGAAAGACATCAATGAATCTATACCAATACTATAAAATATAGTATCTCACCTGAGAAGACCGATACATGCATAGTAAACAAGACTACCGTTAGTGCAAGAGATTTACTGAATAGACGCTATTGAGAGTAAACTGCTCTAAATAACTATTATATATACTCAATAATTATAGGCTTATAAATAAATCACTAGAGGTTTTATTTTTTACATAGTCTCTCAACAACAAACAATATAGAACTTAACTTAACCATATAATTAACTCACCTAAAGTGTGTATAACTTCATAAGTAAACTTCTATTATCAGTAATAAATTATATTTATTTCTACTAATCAATTAGTAGCTGATAAGCCTAAGTATATTAAGGAATTAACAATACCAATTAATACCGTTGTTATTCACATTCTCATGTTTTATATAGCTGTACACTCTTATTTATAAGCTGCCAAACCTCTAACTCATCTTTTATTAGTAAATACTCTCTCTTTTACTTATTGATATGATATTAGACCTCTATTTTGATTATAATTATTAAGTGATAGTAGCTACAACACTGAATCAATCCTAAACTTCATCTAACACTTAAAACGTATTAGCTTTTATTATATAGAGAAAATTATATATACTATATTTAAAATTTGAGTCAATAAAATAATTGATATCTTATTATTCACTATTTATAAACATATATCTATACCTCGTTATTTGTTAAGAGCTAATTAATTATGACAGTCAAGCCCTGTAATAAAAATTTTAATTCGACGTAGGTGTGTTCCGCTGTCGTGCTATTCTAGAACCCCGTAGGATCAATTAAGCGAGGAAAAAGAGGTTTGATGCCGAGTACTATATCCACCAATCCCACCATCCTTTCTAGCCCCATTCACACATTGGAGAAAAGGTTCTCTAATAACAAATAATAAATATAATATAATACGATAATATACACAAAGAATATATTTAAGGATAATATTATTTCTCATATCTATCAACCAACAGAAAGATTTTAACATCATACTTAACTTTATAAATAGCTATAAATTCGAATTTAAACAGAATAATATATCAACTATCCAATAATATACTCAAAAATCAGTCTAGTTAAATATATAACCCTTAGATTTATAGGTATGTTTATGTATATTATATCAGGCTATTTATTGTATTAAATGCATAAAATAGATACTAAATATATTATATAATACTGAATATATAATATATAATATATATAATTTATATTTATAGATGGTATGGATACGTATAGTAATAATTAAGTATAATTCAAGTATAAACCTATAGCAATTAATAAACTCCTCTCTATGCTCTCCAGTAAATTATACATAATATAATATAAATACTATATATATATATATGCTAAAATATTAATATGTTATATATATTGACGTCTTTAGCTATGTGTATAACTTCAATAGTTAACATACTTCAGCATAAACACTATCTCTGTCAACTTAATAAATAATTCCACCCTGAATACCCCTTATGTGTGTAATAAGTGCACTAATATTTAAAATATATATTGTTTTATTTTTCTTCTTAATCTCTTAAATATTAATAATTATACATAATTAATAACAAATCTAGATATCTATAATTTCTTATACCTCTACTGAATTTGTATTAATACTAATAATATTGTCAATTTCTGAAAGTGTCTCATCAATTTCTCAAAATCTCAGATTCAAAATACATAATTATATATTAGCACCTCAGTGGATAGAGAGTTTGTCTTACTCTCTTTTCTTTACAGTTATGAAAATGCGTGATACACTTGAAAAGACGCTCTAGGTAATATGTTTGAAGACATTTGTGCTACGATTCACTGATAGCGATTCATGTCATCGAGTGGAAAAGTATTTTACAAGTATCATCTCGAAAGTATACTAAAAGTAACTGCTTTATAATTGATTTCAGCTTTTTCGCTTTTGACTATTCTTCGATCAAATGACAATTGGGTCTTTGACCCCTCTTGACAGCTTCTCTCCACTCGCTGCAAGAAACAAAAGAGAACGTATCATGATGAATTCCAGCAACCTTGTATCTTAAAAATCTCTCTCTTGCTCTGTTATATGACTTTTTCCTTTTGTATTGGTGATATTTCCTGCTTTGCAGATGTTCATCAACATATGATCTAAATTAAAATAGTTTCTTGGGGGTGACGTTTGGTGGTTGAGCTTCTTGTATTAGTGCTATGTCAATATTGTGTTTGTAGAGGAAAGATAGAATTTCTGAATGTTTATTGTTCAAGCCATTTATATTGATTTGAAGGATTTTTATTGTTAGATTATTATTGTTCAAAGTGTTTGGTGTTTGGGACGTAGTTGGGGAGTTACAAATGAAGGAAGTCCTTGTATGGTTTTGGTGGGACAGGTGGTAAAAGGGATACATTTGCTTTTATGGATCCATCTATTGTAAAGGGAACACTTTATAAATGGTTGTTTTCTTGTGATGTGTTTGTTACAGATGGGGCAGATATACTTTGATGGGCCTGGGTTTGGGAACAATGGAAGTGATATGATTTCAAATTATTTTTGTTATCAGGGTATAGAGAAGTAGAGATCTGAAAAGGGAAGAGGTGGGAGGCCTTGGAGGTTTTGACTTATAGGTGGTATGAGCAAGTTTGTGGTATCTCAGTTTTATAACAGGACAAATGTGGTGTAAGTAAACATTACTCTTCACGTCAAAGACAAATATAGAGATAAGTACAATGAGAGTTATTGAATAGGGTGGGCCCCGTGCATTTTGATACACGTTGGGCATTTGAATAACATAATTGCAATAGTTAGATTTACTATTAATTGATTACAAGTTTTTGAGAGTTGATAATGCAAAATATGAATTAATGGCTAACTAGTTTACAGATGTTAAGTAAATGTGATACTTGTATTTTAGACAAATCTAAATATCTATAAATACTAATCTTCAATGAAGAATCACTCTTTTCAGCATGGTTGAGTGTTGGGTTTCGAGCGGATCCAGGGGACCTTTAGGCAAGTATATCGCTGACACTACTATAATGATAGATTGTTGAGTGAGACAAGGTGTCCCTTCAGAGATCCAATGGCAGGAAATTTTGCTTCCCCCACCTGGGGAGTAGGGATTTCTTTCCTTGACCACCATGAGTATATATATATATATATATATATATATATATATATATATATATATATATATATATATATATATATATATATATATATATATATATATATATATATATATATATATATATATATATACATATATATATGTTATATATATATATTATATATATATATATATATATATATATATATATATAATCTTTTCTAGGGTTTTTTGGGGGGTCTTATTTCGAGTTTGATTTAGACGTTGGTTTAGAAAATTAGTTTTTAAACTAAATCCAAAAATTTTCTAAACCACAGCTTAAGTTACTTCTAAACTTTGACGTCAACCTGATCATACTCGGGTTAGAATAGTAATCAAGATTTGTATCATTTCGAATGTTTTTTTTAATTACTGGAACTTGTCACAGGCATAAATTTGATGACTAAAAGAAATTTTAAGAGACTTTTAACAGTTGATGTAAATACTTTTTCTAACAGTAAATACTGTTCTACTACGAATGTAAACGCTGAAAAGCTTGATTTTATAATTATAATAAAAGAACTAAGCAAAACTGAATTTTACTTACGATATAAAACTAAGTAAATTGTTTTTGTAATTATAAATAACATCCAAACGTATGCTCTTTATAAAGATTGTATAATAATTTATGCAAATAGTTTATTAATCATTGTTAAATTCATATTCATATTTTTGTATTATATAAATAATTTTGCTAACGAGATCGGGAGCTCGAATTAGTGATCTCTAAAACGATACTTATTCGTATTCATTTCGTTATAAAAGAGATCATTCGCATTGGTGTTCTAACCTGTTTCAATTAATATTACTGTGTCAAATGTAAGAATTAACGTTAATTATGCTAGAGGATATGGTTTGGAAAAAGTATGATGCAACAGGTTACGTTTTGTATTGTAAAGTTAGTTTACTTTACTGATATTAAAATGCGGCAAACTTTGTTAATGTAAAGTTGATACATATTATCCGGCATACCGTATGAAGAGGCCAGGTCACCGGGATGGGTTGTTTCTCCTCCTTTTTTTATGGTGCCTATGTGATTTGGTTTTAACTGTGAAAAAAAAGGGGGGGAAAACAAATTGTTATGTTAGAGTATATTCGTTGGCAGTATAATTAACCAATGTTGTGAGAAATTTTAGTTAATTATTATGTAAGTGTAAGAATAACGTTAATATGTTAGAGTTATGCTTTGAAAAAGTAAGATTGGTTACGTTTTGCATACCAGATTAGTTGCTTTACTTACTGGTTTGAGTGTGAACTTTGTTAATTTAACAGTTTATTTTGTTGTATAAGTGTTTGTATATATGCGGCGTTTTTGTGATAGGTTTGGTCTTGTGCATTATTTTCTTAGTTCATGATTTAGCTTTATTGATATGGAGAAAACATTTGTTATACGTTAGGCCATACTTTTTCGCAGCTCTGTATGATAATTAATCAATGTTATGATGAATTTTTTAGTTAAATGTTACCTGTGTTAGTGTAAGATTAACGTTAATATGTTTAGAGTTATGCTTTGAAAAAGTAAACAACCATCACATACCATTGTTAGTTGCCATTACTGGTGTTAAGTGTTGGAACTTTGTTAATGTTAGCTGGTTATTCGTGGAGGCAATTGAATGTTTTTTTTATTGTTTGTCTTGTTGTTTCTTCTTAGTTCAGTGATGCTATGTTAGCTTTATTAATGTGGAAGCTTTATTACGTTAGCATACTTTCGTTTGGTCTGTATGATAATTAACCAATGTTGGATAAATTTTTATCGCTAAATGTTACTATGTTAGTTTAAGATTAACGTTAATATGTTAGAGAGTTATGCTGTTTTGAAAAAAGGTAAGATTAGGTTACGTTTTGGCATACCCTGCTAGTTACTTTACGAGTGTTAAGTGTGGAACTTTGTTAATGTTGACATGTTTATTTCCTGCTTAAGATGATGTTTTGTTATGTTTCTAATTGGGCATTACTTTTCTTAGTTTAGATTGATGCTATTTAGCTTATTAATTGTTTGAAGAGAAGAGAAACTTTAATTATGTTAGCCATACTTTCGCTGGTGGGTCTGTATTGATAATTAACCAATGTTGTGATTAATTTTTTTGCTAAAACTGTTACCTATGTTAGTTAAGATTACGTTAATGTTAGAGGGCTACGAAACCAAACAAGAATCATTGGTATTATTAGTAATGTTTCGAAAACGAACCAACAAGAATCATAGGGTATTGCCCCGGTAAATCGATTTTCGAAGAGAAAAAAGTCGGGGAAGAGCCAGGAGTGGGAATGGGAGAAATTGAACAACTTTCTCGGATTGTATTTGATAACTCTATGTTGGTGAAACAGGAACACATCAGACCTTCATCTACACGAATACATGGTCGTTCTGTATTGCATTAGTTGTTTCGGTTTTTGTTGGTGTTAGCACATATAAGTCATGAAACTGTTATTTAATACGCTTCTGATAAAGTCATAATATTATGATTCGATCACGTTTCATGATTCTCATACTTCGTGATAATTCATCTAAGGTATATATATGTTAGGTTTGTCATTGTGCGGTTAATTCCTAGGTCTAGGAAGTATATGAAGTTTAATAGTTTAAAGTCAATTATAATAATTTAAATTTAGAATTAATAATGTGTGATAAGAATAAACATGTGTTTTACCTGTGGGTTACTCAGGCAATGCGCTAAATACTCTCCGTTGCGTGCGAGCGAGTATTGTTGTGGGATAAAAGTTTATTGTTTAAAGTACTATGTTAATGTAACCTCATAGGTTGAATATGTTAGAGGATCTGTTGTTTTGAAAAAAAGAGTGGAATAGATGGTACGGGTTGTAAGGAGCACGGTTCACAGTACTTTCCCTGTTTAGGTCAAGTATGGTATTTTGTAGGGTTTCGAATGTGTATACATTATATTCTGATATGCCATGTCACGGGGTTTATGTTATGTTAGCTTTATTGATGATGAAAACTTTGTTATTACTGTTTACATGTTAGGTTCACTGGTTAAAAATTGTAAGAATTTTTTCTGAGCGTTAATAAACATTAAAAAAGAGTTACTGAAGAGAATTTTAGTAAAAAACAAAAGATTTCAGGAAAAAGTTTTAAAAGAGAAAATAAAAAAAATTTAAAAGGTTAAAAATTAACAAAGTTCTCTTATTTTAAAAAAAAAAAAAAAAACTAAAAAGTATTTAAAAAGAAATGAATATTAATAACATCTAAAATATGTTAAACATGTTTTTTTAAAACAAAAAGTTTTAAAGAAGAAATATAAATAGCTTAAAATTTTATCATCAATTAAAACGTAACAAAACAAAAAGAAAAAAAAAGCATTGTTACAAATGTGTACAATGCAATATTTTTTGAAATTTTGTTACATTTTACTGTTTAATGTTAAGTATTGAACTTTGTTATAATAAGTTAGTTTGTATTTATTCGTTTGATTATTAGATAAGGGTATGGATGCTAGTGTGTGCAGGGTTGATGTAGCGCTATACATGTATACTTCTTACATGCAGGTACTCAATGTAACACAGGACAAATAGTCATAGCCTAGTATCATTAGATGTGAAAAATAAAACGTTATACTAATCATGTCAAGCACTATATCAAGAGACAAAGTTTAGTATAAAAACCAAAGTAAACATATTTTCTATGCGTGTTATGTTATTTCGCAATTCTGTTGTTACTTCGAAATATTGACGTGTGAGTCCGAGGATTCAAATAGTTATCAGAATACCTCACGCCAATTACGGGGCTATCACGGGATTGGGACGAGTTAGGGGCCGTCCGGAGAGTAGTGGATAAGGTCTTGCACTTTTAACTGATTCAGTGAATTATCTTCTCTTTACTAGTCATTTCGTATATTTATAGGGGTATGTAAAAGAAACACAATTTTTTAAGCGGTTTATATAACATAAGGATCAAGATGTACATAAAGAATGTATATAGTAAAAACAGAGTGAAAGTTGTTATAAGAAACTTATAAGTTAAAAATTAAAAGTTTTAACTAAAAAAAAACATAAAAATAAACTCAAATACTAATAAATAATTGTCTTCAACGAACAAACTCACAAATTTTACAAATAGCTAAACGCTTTTTTTGAAACTATAAAAGTTTTAAAAGAAATAAAGTTAAAAAAAATAATAAAATTTTTTAAAAACAAAAGAAAAATAAGAATATGTGGAAAGGCTAAACGTTACTATATGTTTTGTCTAAGTTACTTCATGTTGTTAAGTATTTGAAACTATTGTTAATGTTTAAGCTGTGTATTATATCGTGTTTAAGGTATATTGAGTTTAGGTTATTTTCGGTATATATATGTATTGTTTATATAATTCTTGTATCAATTTTGTTATGCTTGTTAAGCTCAAAATACATTTTGATTATACGTACTGGCATTATATTTCTCAGGTTTCACGATTCATGATTCCATACACACGTATATTATAGTGAAATGTCAAATAAATATTATAATCATTTTTTTATACGAAAATTAAGTTTATTATGGTTTTCGTAAATAGAAATTGTTTTAGAATAAAACGTATTGATAAATAGATTACAGTATGTAAACCTGGATGATTCGATTTTATATGTTGTTTAAGTGTGGGACTTGTTAATTTTAACGACATTTATTATCAGCATAGTAGCAACAATTTTATATATATATGTATATACAATTATATATTGTTACATTTACATTTATATAATGATATGTATTAGCTATTTATTGAATGTGAGCTGAAAATCTTTGCTCTGCGTTTAGCGTATTTCGTCGGTTCAGTATGATAATTATACACAAGATTGTGATAAATATTAATTTTTGCTTAATATAGTAATTATAATGGTTAGCAAAATAAAAATAATATATGATATAATGTTATAGTAATATATGTTTGGTAAAGTCGTGAATACGTTATCAGTATATGTATGCAAATTAGTTAGATTAATGTCATAACAGTTGTTAAGTATTTGTAACATTTATGTTATAATGTATTGACTGCTTATTTACGTGTATAGATTAGTGTTAGGATGATGTAAGTTATAACATTATATTTACGGTTAAGTTTACATAATGATTTCCATATATTTTGCATATTTAATTAATATGGTAAAACTATTTGTTACTGTTAAGTACATATATATTAATATTTGATAATCAGTATAGATACTTTAACACAATAGGTTGTTTGATTAATATTATTTGTTAAATGTTACTATTGTTAATGTTAATATAACAATCAAGGTGATTAATGTTAGAATAAAAAAGTGTAAGTATAGGTTACAGTTCTGCGCTCCATGTTTTTATATATACTTTACTGTTATTTAAAGTATAGAAACTTGTTAATGTTAACTGTTTATATTTATCATGTTTAGAGATGTGTGTGAGAGAGTTATGTCGAAGAGTGTCTCCGTTATGGATTTCGAGAGCTTCAAGTTTCAGAGTGTTATGACTCCTGAGTTTGCATATTTGTGTGGATGTGAGATAGAATAACTGTAGTTACTGTTGTTATGCAATAAATGATGTCTAAATGATCACGATTATTGATATTTAGACACACGAATACAAGTGGCACTTACTGAGATTAGGAGATCTTCATATGTTAAATATTTGACTTTATTGTCTCACTGCTATTAAGCGAATTATCTACGCAGTTGCCTTAACTGTTTAGAAAATTAGTTGTTAATGAGCTACTGGTGTGCACGTTTCTGTGCAATTCTTCTATATCGTTTTGTTTTACTTATATTTGTTCGTAAGTATGCGATCACTTTGTTACCCAGTTAGTAAATAGTATTCATCTCAATCTCAGACTAATGGACTCAATTAAGTTACAAAGCCTGGTCTCTTCTCATTGAATAAATAAATTTTGATATAATACATAATTACATATTGTTAATGATAAATTAGTGATGCACAAGGAAATAATTGAGAATAGGTGGAATGGACACGATCAGTCTCAGGAAGAAAGCTTAAAAGGGCGGTTTCGAAAAATTGCCCCCCCCTCATCCACCCCTCCCTCATCCTCATTTGGTTGAACTCACCGCTGCTGATCATACACTCGCGAATCTCTCAACCTCTTCATATACTCTCCCAGAAACATAGCGTATGTTCATGTGTTACTGTACTCTCTAGCAAACTCCTATATCGTGAACAAAGACCAACTTTGCACAAAAATATAATCATATTTAGTGAATTAAAGCAGACAGAACTGAGTTTTAGTAAGCTAGCCTATGTGGCGCAATTACTCATGAGATTAAGCGAGAGTTAATAGTTACTTAAAGTAGTACTAGCTATTTTATAGTGTCAGTTATGTTCTATTACATGTAATATGCCTAATTATTGTTACCACTGTATATCAGATTCTAAGAGCTATGTAGGGTCCATGGTCAATCTATTAATAGATTAATTTGTGCTGAATTTGTCTCCTAACTCAGCTGACTATAATAAATTCTTCGACTATTTAAACAGTAAATTAGAATACATTCTATTCTCTTCACCTTTCTTTGAAATCATCCTTTTCACCTTTCTTTGAAATCATCCTCTTCATCTTCCTTTGAAATCATCATTCTGGTAGACTTTATTATAATTTTCAAGATAAAGCTGGTTAGCTTGCTTAACAATTTTCTTTATCCAGAATGACATCGAGCAGTTGGAGCAGCTAATTACTTGTATCTCTCATCACCTTGAAGATGAACCCAACATTCTAGACCTTTTCGTAAGCTCTCTAGAAGTCTGTAGCCTGCATTATATTTCTGTAAGCTGAGTCTCTCTTCCTCTGGATTCCTCCACGATTCGGCTTTCTTGTCTTTGTATCCTGTTCAATTTCCATCATCTCTATATCAAGTCTTTCGCATGGGGGAAGAAGAATATCCGCGCCTCTTGGTGGAAATTTCTCGGAAGTGCTGGACGCTCAACTGGCTCGAACTTGGTCAAGTCGTACTATCGTACTAGGATTATTGTTTATCCGGAGATAGAGGTCTCACTTCTGAATGATACTGCTTTCAGTGGTAGAGATCCCTCGGAGTATACTGCATGTATTACCTAGGTGTTACCTTGGTTTAATTCAGTTTGTTATACATATAGCATAAATATCAACATACAGTCAAATATGTTGTTTTCTAGTATTTAATCATTACAGATACTTCAACATATTAAAGAAAAACACCACATAATCTTTTAATTTTTAATAAATAATTTTATTTATACTTCTCCATAATTTTATATATATAGGAAATTAACTAAAATCTTTCGACAATAACCTCTCAATATCGCTTCTAAAGTTTTTATATTTCTTTTATTAAAAATACAATTATTTAAAATGTTGGTAATTGAATAAAAACAATTTTCCTCTATCGTTACGCGTTTTTTTCTCTCTTATATAAATATATAAAGTAATTTGTAATTTTTTTAATCTTTTCTACTTTTCTTTCTTTGCGAAGACTAGTTTTATAGTTTATTTTTTAGTTTTTTTTAATTGTCTTTCTTTTCGACCATACTAATTATATATATATATAATATCCGTGAGCTCTCTCTCTCTCTTCCTTTTACTGTATACAGATATAGATATACATTAAGAAAGATGTATATATACCCAACGTTCTCCTGCTGTCTCTTATCCTACCCCTCCAAATTATTTCACTGCATTTTGTTTATGGGGGCTCCTACTATTGGTGAGCCCCTCTTATTTTCTTTCTGAAGAGATGATCATGTTTACTGCGTCTTACATTTTCATACTCCTCCTGACGCCTTTACATATGACACTATAAGAAAGTTACTATAGCTTTCTCTGAATGTGAAGATAGATTTTCGCATCATGTGATTGTCTCAAACTTGTGCTTTCCGAGATTTGACTACCCTAACCGAGTTCTCTATTCTTGTCTAGCGGTGCAATCATTTCACAACGAACTTGTCTCCGTTCCCTGGCTATCTACGGTCCTCTATGGAGCACGTCACTGTTAGTGCTGCTGTTGCTCTGGACGGATTAATACTCTAAGCGCCAGGTATATCGTAAAACGTGCAGACCTTATATCGTGCGGAGTGAGAAGATGAAGTTATAGCCAGATTTTCCAACTTCTCAATCCTCAGGCTTTCCTTCGTAACTATTTACTCAGATTTCGTGGCGGTGTGTACCCCTTGCTCTCGGTTTCTTTCTAAACTTGTATATTTGGTCGAATCAAATCATCATAATCCATTAATATTTCAAGACATCAGCACATTTAAAAACATTCTTCAATTCTTCTAATTCTATACATCTATAAGATCTCTGACCTACAGACCTAAAACAGGCTGCTTTATAATCAGAGTTCGATGTAGATCTCGTAAGTGTGTCGAAGCTCTTCTTCAGAAGTTGTAGTCATCTCTACGGTGGTGTAGGTACCCGTCCTCTTTCTGATCAATTGGTATTGGTCCTCTTTCCTTCGGTCGAGTTACTCTCCACGAGTACGGGTGTAAAGACAGGTAGGTCAATAAGAGATAAATAGATAAATACAGATCTAAAGGAGATATATATCCTTCGCAGAAGGCTTGAGCCTTATATCCGAAGTATTTCAGAAGTATGTCTATAGAGAGAGACATTACCTATATTTTCATGCTATATTAGCTGTCAGCTCTTGGTTAGCTGGTCCTACCGAATTATGGGTCAAATTTACTAGGTATGTCATTATTTACCCCGATATATTAATACTCATCTAAGATTTACATAACCTATAAAATATAAAAAAGGTATATGTATATTATTATTATATTATATCATAATAGATTTATATATTACAGTCTTATGTACATCATATTAATTATTTAATGTTATGTGTTATTAATGCTTTATATCTTGTGAGGTAGGTTATCTTATACACCCTATATATATTTATATACGGTCTTATAACCATTTCAATATATTCGAAATATTATATACTCTAACGACCTTCTCATATACGTAATATTATACACACTTATATATTTAAGGAGACTTATAACCAATAACATTGTATTGAGTTTAATACGACTGACTTAGCCGAGTTTCATGACTAATATTATATATAAATTTATATTTATAATATTATAAAAGATGGCTCATCCAACCACCGGTGCCGGTTTAAGCCAACTCCTTCAAGATTCATATCATACCATAGAGTATTTCTTGAAATCATCAACTTACTTGAAAATTCTCATTATATAACTACCAAATTTCAGCCTATTACTAACAATCACTTTTGATATATTTATTATTTTAATGAGGGGGAATATGTAGATCCCACTTTACGGTGGGAACCTAAGTGGTGTAGCATTGTATACATATCGTATTAATATACACCAAGGATATTTGTCACCATCTAACCCCCTCTCCAAAATTTAACCTTTCCTTAACCCTACACTCCACAACGCTTCCTTAAACTAACTTAATAAATTTTACTTACTACTTAAACCATACATAACCTTCGTACATATAT
>JABUQX010007984.1:10000-19054 GCA_015478945.1 Trachelipus rathkii
GACCGGGTTGCTAGCCCTGTCGCCCTATGACCATGCGAAGAAAATCTTCCTAATCCCTGACTGCGCCGTAATATCCATCCATTATAGAGCATAAATCACTAGAAATTTATTTCTATATATATATATATATATATATATATATATATATATATATATATATATATATATATATATATATATATATATATATATATATATATATATATATATATATATGTATATATATATATATATATATATATATATATATATGCTATAACTATATATATATATATATATATATATAATAATATATGTAACCAATAATAATATAATAATAATATATATATATAATAATATGTAATATATGTAATATAGATAGGATAATAATATATAATGTAATATGTATGTAATAATATATATATATATAATAACCAATAACCAATATATATATATGTATATATATATATATATATATATACTTCTTCTTCTTTAACTAATAATAATAATAATAATAATAATAATAATATATATATATAATATAATAATAATATATATGTAATTATATATATATTTCAATATATAATAATATGTAATATATAATATGTAATATATATATATATAATAATAATAATATATGTATATATGTATAATATAATATATATATATATAATAATAATAATAATAGTATGTATATATATAAGGGGAAGCATAGAATTTATAACAATATATATAACCGCCTTTATATATATATATATATATATATATATATGCTCCTTATATATATATATATATATATATACAGTATATAACTATATATATATATATATATATACATATATATATATATATATATATATATATAGAAATATAATTTATATATATATATATATATATATATATATATATATATATTGTAACTCGAGGCTGTAGGAGGGTAGGGGTTGGCGGGGGAATGAGTAATAGAGGGGGGGGGGTAAAATGATGGTTTATAACAAAAGAGCATATTGGAAAAATTATCTTGTATAAATGTATTCATATACTTCTCTCGTCAATGCCGGGAAGACACTGATTCTTGAAATGATATCTCATTCGGAAGAACCTCTGTTTATGAAATAAAACTCAGCCCAAATTACCTGAAAAGTTACCAAAGGCCTTCAGATGGCTTCAAACGAGGTATAGAACCTCCAAAGTAACAAGAAAAATCATAAATAACATAACGGATATTAGCATAGAATAGAGGCTCTTCATGGCTTAATATTAAGCCTCGCGTCATACGCACGACATTTTCGATGGCTTAATAATAAGCCCTACGCAGCGAAAGGGTTAAAAATCTCGTTACTGATTTAATAAAGCAATACACAGATATATCTCTCATTTGATCACCAGTCAATTTATAATTCAGTAATTAAGGTTCAGGAAGGGGGGTTAGAGCGAGTCTAATCAATTAACCCATTTTTGGTGAAAGCCCAGAGTGACAGGGAGCATTGCCCCCTAATTTGGTGTCAGATTTAGTGCCAAATTGCTGAATTTCAAATTAATAAAAAAAAAATCCTTCCGTTATCTGTGTATGTAAATGCTAAATCAGTACGAGTTATCGATAAATAAAAAAGTGAGTGAGCCAATCTAATTGCAACGTGAAGAATTAGACTCTTATATAAATCTTAAATATAAGGAAGAAAGTCGTTGCCATCAAGAAAAAAAAAAGTCGTTATCGCCCAATAGTTGGAAAATTCGAACCCAAGCTATCTTAGCCCTAAAATTTAAACAATTTGGCGTGACTCTAAAACGACTCCTCAAAATATCCAAAAGAGTCAGAAACTTGTAGAGTCGATAACGATGGTCAGCACAAAGAAATTGAGTCAAAAGACTCAAGCGAAGAACTCCTCACGAACAAATAAGGGAAAGGGGAAGACTCCTTCTCCTCAACTCCCTCAACCCCTAAGGGAGGATGCCGGGCCATCTGGTTTTACATCTGAAAGTGAGCCTGAGACGACGCCCAAAAATGCCCGCCAAAGTGGGAGGTCAAAGCATCCTGAATATCGGTCTCCCATAAAGACTTATAATCAATTAAGTTCCAATCAACTGCCCGTCTTCGATCCTTACGATGTAATCAACTGGCTCAGTGCGACTACAGCAATTTTCAAATTAAATCATATTGACGATCCACATGAGCGTGTTCGCTTATTAGCGCCGATACTACCAACAACTTTGGTATCCAAATTAAAATTCCCGCTTCAAGAAGATGCATATCGAATCCTTCTCGAAGACATAGAAAGAACATACCTCCCAGCTCTCAGAAATCGGATACGGGACGTCTTTAAACAAGGCATGCATCCAGAAGAGTTACCAAGCGAATATCTCAATCGCGTGAAAAGCGTCCTTGGTAACAAGAGCTTCGAAGTCCTCATCGAGCATAATCCGAAATTTGCAGTCGATCTGTTTTTAGAGCAAATGCCTGTTAACCTGCAGATGTCTGTTTATTCCCTCGTGGAAGAAAACGACTTACTCAGAATGGTAAAAGTGGCTGACGTTCTATATAAAAATTTCGTTCAAAAAGATCGAAGAAACCAACCTACAAATTACGATCAGACTTGGGGCCCTGTGAACGCTGTGAGTATGCACACAGATCGACACAAAACCGACACTGCTGGCCCAAAGAACAGCGCGCCAAACCCGGTGCATACATCTAACGCCACTCAGCCCAGCGACAGCCATCTTTTGCGCCAGTTGGCCCAGCTGACGAACACTGTCTCTACGTTGGCTGAGACAGTCCAACAGATGCTTCAAGGTCAGACAAACTCAGCTGATGGAGGTAATTCGAGACGCGCCAAGAGCCTGTCTCGACCATCAAGGTCAGCTGATAGTAATGGGTATACAAACGCCTTTAATAGCGCTGTGCAAAATTTATGTTATTATCATTCCCGCTACTTATATCTTGCTTATAAATGTGAAGGGATTGAATGCCCATTATACCCATTACTCCACAACAATGGTGACAGAACCACCACCTCACAAAATCCGGAAAACTAAATACCCGACTGTCTACCTCACCACCCCAATATGACAGTCGTGGAAAATCAGGACACAGGAAAAACGTTTCCTTTCACCCACAAATACAAATTATCAACAGTCATCGGCAAGATGACCTAAAGTGCTTTAAAATAAACTCAGAAAATTATAGTGATAATAGAACTGGTGAAAATTATTCAAAAGATAAAAACATTATAAATATTAATAACAGTAGTCAAAATAATACTACTACCAATACACCACTTACTACTACTACTACTACCAATAATAATAATAATAATAATAATAATAATAATAATAATAATAATAATAATAATAATAATAATAATAATAATAATAATAATAATAATAATAATAATAATAGTAATGACAATTATAATGAATATGACAATAATACAACCAATGGAAATAACAAATCCAATATTAATGATAAAAAGGACAAAGCTCCTCCAGGTATCGAACCAACACCCGGTGCCGTAATTCTTGAAAATAAAAACAGTGTTCACATTAACAATCAACTAGTGAATTGTGATATTATGAATGAAAATTGTGTAATATGACTACCGTTAGTGCCTGTGAAGGGGATGCATGCGCCCTCTCTTGATAAATATAATGAATTACCCACCGGTAGTAGTAGTGCGAAATCTGAAAACATTTTAATCGATAAAAATATTGTTATAAATGATTCTTCTGTCCTGAAATATTATGGTAAGCTAAATGAGTCAAATATTATTACAACTGTCAGCCCTAAGCATGAAGGGTATATATTTTTCACTTTAAATTTACCAAATAATATAGTTATGAACCAGATAAGAGACGGTGAGAGCGATAAAACAAATAGCTTGTTAAACCCCATCAAAAGCGCTGATAACGATCGCTGTGGTGACAGTAAAAATGTTACAGCCGATGTGGCGTTGAACGATAGAGTTTGTACAATCGACGACTTGATCTCTTATCAGGTTTATGACCGTATTAATAAAGTAAATTATTTAATTGATACTGGATCCTCGAAAAGCCTTCTGGCAGGAGGGGCTCGTGCAAATCACAGCCCACCTGTCGGGTTTATGTATGCTGCCAACAATACTAAAATAGCTATTTATGATGTTAAAAGCATTGAAATTGACCTAGGTCTTGGTAGGAAATATGTAGAGACATTCTATGTAGCAAATATTGAAATGAATATCTTAGGCTTGTCATTTTTAAAGAAATTTCAAATGGGGATCGATTTTAATAATGATTTACTGATAGATTCTGTTACAAATAAAAATATGAAATTAAATAAAAATTACAATTTTAATATTAAATATGCGCATGAAACCCTTCCTTCTTCTCTATCATTTACTCCTCATCCTAGCACTGTGCATGTACCTTCTAGTCCACCTCTTTTTAATGATATATTATTACTATATAAAGGTTTATTTGTGAATCCCTATTTACCTGAAAACCATCACATAAAATTAAAACAAATGCAAAGATGGGATGAAATTTTTGAAAATTATAAAAATAATAAAAATAAAAGAATGAGCACAGCATTGATAGGTGAGGACGGTCTGATAACTACTGATGAAAAGACCGCCTTTATACCTGAAAAAGTATTAATAGAGCTGGCTAACACCTATCCTTATAAAGTGAATGTCAGGGGACCCCCCATATCACTCAGACCCCGAAAAATCCCCCACAAGCTCTACTCACAAACAAGAGCAGAATTTGACAATCTTGTGGCCACTGGAGTGCTAAGACGAACCAACTCACCCTGGTCCTTCCCTGTAAGCGTCCTTGAAAAGAGCGGAGGGCGTGTCAGACTTATATCCGACTTCAGAGAACTGAACAAAAGGGTTGAAGTCGAAACCTATGGCTTACCTCACCTCCAAGACGCAATGTTTACTCTGAAAGGAAGTAGGCTGTTTACTAAATTGGACTTGACTCAGTCGTACTATGGGATACCACTTCACCCAGACTGCGAGAAATACTTCACTATAACATCTAATATGGGACCCTATTCCTACAGGTGCCTGCCCATGGGGTATGTCTCATCGCCATTTATTTTTCAGTCCTTCATTGATACTCTACTCCAGGGAATCCCAAACACCCATGCTTATATGGATGACGTCCTCATTCACACCCAAACTGAAGAGGAGCACCAGATCCTGCTTGAAAAGGTACTAAAAAGATTACAATACTTCAACATCAGCGTCAATCCCAACAAGTGCCAAATAGCTGCCAGAGAAATCGACTATCTTGGTTACACAATTGATGAAAATGGAATAAGACCAAATAGCGATAAAATAAGTGAGATAATTGACACCCCAAAACCTAAAACTATCAAAGAATTAAGAAGTTATCTTGGAAAGATTGGGTTCTATCGCTCCTCTATTGCAGTTTTTTCAAATATTACAGCCCCCCTTTACGACTATTTAAAGGGAAAACCTTATAGTAATCGACGAATCAATTGGGACCCCTCAGTGGAAAAAGCTTTTAAAGATAGCAAAGAGGCCATAAAAAACGCAAATACACTAACGTACCCAAGCCCTACAAACCCTTTCAAAGTCATTATACACTCAACCGAAGCAGCTGCCGCAGCAGTTCTTTCCACGACTGACGGAGGTGACGAACCAATCGCTTTCTACAGTACAATTTTATCGCCTGCAGAACGGAAAATATGACCAGGCCAATAAACTGTTAGTAGTATTAACTAAGTTATTGAAGAAGTATGGATATCTCTTGACGGCGAAGCTTATTACAATTTTTACACAGTCGAGAGAGTTGATACAAAAATACAAGCGTTGCAACGATTGCAAGAACTACAACTTACGCGAAATTAGGAGTTTAAATCTCTTATCCGCTTACCAGGTCTCGTGGGAGCTAATTGCCAAAAAGGAGAACCCTCTTTCGGAGTATCTGTTGCATAATAAGATTATTAATGAACCTGAAACTGATGCAACGGTTGGGCAAGATCACGATTGCAAATTGATCGAAAAAGAGGCGGCGCTAGCTACGCCCCTCCTCCCAAGCGCTCTGATTGGCTCAACCGCGAGTGAGCTGACCAATCAGGACGAGGCAAGAAGAAGACAGACAGAAGACGAAATAGACAAACTTACAGACACATTCCGCATTGAAACCCCTTCGCCAAGTTTAAAAAGACGATATGCCCAGACCACAAAGAATGTGACACACGTTCAGATCGTAAATTCCAATGAAAGGCAAACTGGTCGGATTTTAAATGACCACAGAACGCATTCTACAAATATCTTCCATGGGAAAATTCCTGAAGGTGGGAAGAAAGGATTAAACGCAGAAGAGAGGATGGAGATGTAGAAAGATGAATTTCAAAAATTTAACAATGAAATGATTACTATGAAAGTGGACGAATTAAAAGATGCTTTACCCTTAAATACTCAAATAAATTTGATACAAGATTGTAACGATACTCATTTAGAGTTAATAAAGAGATTTGTGAAAGGAGATCGATTTACTTCAATGAAATAAGTACAGAATCAAGATGATTTGATGAATTCATAAGTCATTGTTTTAGAAGGTAATGATAAAAGGCTCATTAATTAGTTTAACAACCAAGAGTTCTGTGTTCAAAAAGAAAAAGAGTTTGTTGTATAATGTTGATATATCTTTTAAATTTGCCCGCATCATCATACGGCATGCGCCAGAGTTGGCCGACCTCGTCAGGTATATGACCGGCACATGTCAGGGGCACTGGGTATCTCCGCGTTGTCTCACAGTGTTAATAAGGCCGATTTTGTGTTTGCGAGGATATGCATCGAAAGGTTAAAAGAGGTAGTCAGGAACCTGTGGCTTCAGTGTCAGGAGGTGTCTAAAATCGGGCGAGGAATCAACCCCATTTACGGAAAATGCAGAGAAGTTAGCCTACACGAAGGTTCGAAGTGAATCGCATGTAGACATCCTAAGCTCTCCTTCCTGTCGAGGCTAAAGTATTTTTAACTCCTTATCGACCCTACTCTGCACTATTGTGTGGGCTTTCCGCGCTGAAGGACTTGCGCCAAGAGACAATTTAGTTCAGACTTTGATAAACCACGGCTAATTCGCATTGTGGAATTTCCGCAGCCGAATTTGTGACAGATAAGGGTACCAACTGGACTTCCCACTTTATTTGAGAGTGTGTGCCGACTATTAGGTTCTAAACTAAACCTACTAAACAAGTACATTATTTCGCACAAATCGAAAGGAAAAGTGCGAAAGTGGTGAACAACGATGATTATTAACAGTTTTTTAGGAAAAATGTTGGCAGAGCAACATGAAACTCAAGACTGGGTTAGACGTCTTACCTTTCGTGTTATTCGCTCTCCATTCGCCGCCATCTCGGAGTAGTGGTATCAGCCCCAGAAGCTGGATGTATGGCCTCAGAATATGATAAACGATTACCGAACTGCTCTAGTAAGCAACTAGCCGTCCAGTCGGTCCCAAAATGCATTACGAATACGTAATAGAAAGAATACTGAAGTGTGGAATATGGCAAAGCCTTAGCTCAAAGTGACAAACTACGCAAAGTAACATCTTCTCTCCTCGAACTTGAAGGGCAAATTGTCTGCTGGTAACGGAACAACATATCAACGTAGGGAACTATCTGCCAAGTACCGGCACGGCCTCCTTCATCGAGGGTTGTCAATATTTTTTCACAAAACAGTAATGATCATATAATAAAGGGATGTATAAAGTCGTAGTGTGAAAGTTTGAGAGATGTTGAAATTTTCTATTGGAACCCAATACCCTGGCGATCCCTTCAGGCCGAAGAAAAAACTCGGGAATCAAAAAAATTATGAGAGGAAGGAAGTGGGGGTACAAAAGTGAATACATGCGTTGGGGAAAATAAGAGACAAAGATCGATGATGTTCGAAACCTAATGACGAGTACAAAATCGATTGGGTAATGTGTGTTATGAATTGCATATGTTGTAGTTCTTCTCTTTTCCATGTTTAGTATATTTCAGCTGTTTCGCTTATTTTCAGCTTTCCTATGGCATTTCATGTTCATCTTAAGGAGTTGTGAGAAGGGAACCTTTGTATAAGACAGAATCTTCAAGCTTCACTTGAGATTCCGAGGCAAATGTTTCCTTTATCACAGCTCAAGGTCAGCCAAGAAAGTATGGGCGTGCTAAAAAACGCATGATAGGGGAAGTTGTTTTGTGAGTCATTATCAGCATGCATGACACGAAAGGTTACATATCAGCTTTTGGATTGAGAGCTGTTTTGACAGTCTCTCCTGTGGACAAACGTCAGAACATCTTGGTGGCCTCTCCGTCAATTCCTTTGTCAAGCTACGGTCAGTATCATGGGCTCTCCTCCCCCTATTGGGAGGGGCTGCCTAAGAGAGAGGGGAGAAGTGGAAGGGCGATGCCGCCTGACACTTCTCTGACTCTTGGTATTTTAGCTAGGCTCTCGGCACGAGAGATCAGATTAGGGATAGGGACTGTGCCATTTTATTAATTAAGTAGTGATTACGAGTGTAATTAAAGTAATTATATAAGAAAATTTAAATGTGCAGAAATTCCATAGCATGATATTGTGTTGAAGCATTTCCTCTCAAACGGTTCAATGATTCATTTCAGCCTACCGCACAAACCAATTCCTCCAGTTCGCTCACCGTCAATTTTTTAATAATTCAGTAATAAGGTTTCAGGGTAAGGAGGGTTTAGAGGCGAGTCTAATCCATTAACGCCATATATATATGATATATATATTGATAGTATATATATATATATATATATATATATATATATTATATTAGTATATATATAATATATAGTATATATATATATATTATTATATTATATATATATATATATTATCATATCATATGTTAAAATTAGTAGTATATATATTATATGTATTATATATATATATATTATAGTATTATAATTATATATGATTTATTATTATATATATGTATATATATTATATTATATATATTATATTATATATATTATTTTAATATATATATATGTTATACTATATATATTATTTATAATTTTAATTGTTAAAGTTGTATAAATATATTTTATATAATACATAA
>JABUQX010007985.1:0-7500 GCA_015478945.1 Trachelipus rathkii
ATTTATAATTTAGTGACCAGCCTTAAGGCAGGGGTGAAAAATATTATTTTATACTTTTTCAAATATAATTAAAAAAAATTAAAAAAGTTTATAGGGGGGGCCGCGGACGCGGCCCCCTCCCTCCCCTTAATCTTCTTCATATCTAATTTTTTTTACACAATTTAAAACTCTAATTAAAAAAAAAAATTAAAAAAAAATATGGGAGGAGGGGGGCCCCTTCAGAGGCCCCCCTCCCCTCCTCCTCTCTTTTATAGAAGATGTTTATTTTTTTTATATTGATAAGATTTATTAAAAGGAGGGGGCTGGGGCCCCGGCCCCCTCCCTTCATCTTCATATTTACCATACTTTTATCGTAATTTATAGAGGTGGGGGCAGCTGCTGCCCCCACCTCTTTATATTTAACATAATTTTATATTTTTTTATAATTTTTATATTTTATTAGAAGTAAATTGAGTTTTTACTCTTCCACACTCTGAGCATGTACCTCTAAGCATGCTACTTTTATTTGTCATAACCTTTTGAACATTTTCAGTATTTGTTATTTTTCTACAATGAATACAATAATACCTCATTTATTTAAGAGAAAAAAATTAAAAAGCGATATTCATTTTATTTCCATCAGATTGTAGTTTCACAAGTCGATCTGATAATACTAATGCATAAGCCTTTGTAGGTTTTGATATATTTTTCTTAAAAGTTGCTCTTATTTTAATATCTGTAACTGAATTTTTTATTTTTTCAGATTGTCTACTTACATCAAATACTAGCAATGGATACAAATTTTGATATTCTATTAAACTAATAGAACAATTTTCTTTATTAAGTATATGATTAGAATAATCTGATAGCATTTTATAAGTGGTTGTATAATAATTCTCATTAAAATCAAGTCGAAGATCCATTTCTGGATATCTTTCGCTATTTAACTGAACAAAAGCGTTAGTTATATTACAATGATTAAATATACCTCTATTCATAATTTGATTATCACCATTTGTTTCTTGAAAAGCTAAAATTATAAATCGAGGTTTCTCAGATCCAGCTGTAACATTTAATCTCCAATCGAATTGTTGTTGTCCTTGATTTACTTCTATAGATTCACACTGTCTATTCAAAAAATTAATATTTAAAGTAACTTTATTTTGAATATCTTTATACAGTTTTATTGAATATTCATCTGTAAGTGTTACGTGTGGGATTCTCCATACTATTCTCGATAAAATAATTTTACCATCAGGAACTTTATAAGTACCATCATCGTTTTTATCATATGATTTTAATATAGCATCATTGTCATCTTCTTTTCTTCTTAATGTAAGCTGGTGTTTTATACCATAAATTACTTTATCATAATTTTCGCAAAATCCAAATATATGACTTAACGGAATAGCTACACTAAAATTCCCCGATGAGTTCTTAAATAAGTATTTGTGTCTCTCCACATATCCAGAATTATTAATTTTTGGACATACTTTATCACATTTATCAGGTGACCACATAAAATTCATACCTTCTAAATAATTGAGAGGATATGTTAAAAGTCCTTTCATAGTTGATGCTTGTCCAGGATTTGGATATTCTTCCATACTTTTATTTCCAAGTTGATATTCAACTCTTGAAAATAAATACATGATTCCGTTATTAATTAAATTTATATATAATTCTTTTCCTGCTCCAGTTCCAGTTCCAGGTTGATCTTTTTCAAATGTTGATCCATCTTCTTTTTTTAAAGATCCCTCGATATAAATATAACTTCTAGAAGGTAGTAAAAATTCATCCTGATTTTGAACTGATATTCTTATATCACTAGGTGTATTTAAATCAACTCCTGTATAAGGTTCATATTCTTGATATTCAAATCTTTTAATTGAATCATCTATTTCTGATGATTCCTTCCAATTTAAATTATACTCCATTTATTATAGAGAAAAAAAGTTTATGTTGATTTTAAATGTAATCGAATAGTTATTTCTTCTCCTCGAAGATTTAACGGTTTATGATATTGATCAGTAAGCCAAATATGAATTAAATTAACAGTTGGAATTGTTATCGGTAGATATACTACTGTATTAGGTCTCTCATTTATTTTATAACCGGGAGGAACATCGGGAAAGAAACTATACAAAATTGGTTTTTGATGTCCATTAAGATAAGAACCTTCTATAATATCACAATTAACTAAGATAGAATTTACTGGTGAAATATTAACAATGTTTTCACTTTCATGTTTTCCAATGCCTTCAATAGCATCCCTACTAAATCCTAAAAGATTTTTAAATGACTTTTCATTGAAATATATAATAAAATTAGCCTTCCTAACATGAATAATACATTTCATAGTTATGTGGTTTGCTTCAATACTGAATGCTTCTGAATGCTTATTTTTAACAAGATGTTCTTGAATGTAATTATTAATCGCTTTGATTTCATAAGCTCCTGTTGGAAATAATATTTCAAAAACTTTACCGTTATAATCATATGCAAATTTATTATTTGATTCATCAATATTTGGTATTGAATTATACGTATTTATATTTAATAACGCTATTTCATGTGTTTTACCCTTTTCTAATTTTAAAGAAGGGTAAAAATTATATTTGAAATCAGATGTATTACTAGATAACACAATGCTCATTTATTATAGAGAAAAAAGTTATTTAAAGATTTTATTATATCTGTATCAAATATACCTAATCTTAACAGTTCATCATTAATAGCTTGTAACTCATTAAATACATTAGTATTACCCGATTGAATTTCTGAAAATAATATTCTATGTTTATTAACAAGCTCATTAGGATCTGAAGGTAAAAATTTAAATCCCGTACCTGATATTTCAGGTACGTCTCCTACACTAGTTCTTCGAGGAGTATCTCCAACACTGCTTCTTCTTGGTGTTCTTACTTTCTGACGTAATTCTGATTTTAATTCATCAAGCAATTTATATTCATCATATATTGGTTTAATAAACATCTTATATTTATCACCCTTATTCGATTTAGCAGTACTTCCATCGTATCTAAAAAACGCTTTAGTTTGAATCATTATTTTCTTATAATTATTATAGTCATTTACGGAAACTTCTCCAGGATTTTTCAAGGTTAGAAGTTTCCATAGACCTTCAGTACCGATGTATTGGGTTTTATCAATAATTAAATTATTACCATCAATTTTAACTGTTGCGTTACCTAATTTAAAATCATCACCTCCTTCAGTCATTTTAATACCGAATGCGTTGTCATATTTATTAGGATAATAAATTACACTCATATATTTTCCTGCTATTTTTCCTAACTTTGTAAAATTATATCTAGGAGAGCTAGGTGATGCTGATACTTCTTCAATAGCTAAAGGAACTTGACGTGAAGTAAGAGCTGGTAGTGTTGGTTGAGTTTGAAGTATTTCTTTTTCTTTTTCTTAATCGGTTCAATTAATGGTTGTAGTAGTTTAATATTTTCTTGATAGATATCTTGTTCACCTAATTTTTCGTTTAAAAATCTTTTCTGAAGTTTCTTTCTAATATTTACTAAATCAGATTTTTCTTTAATATTAACATATGCCATTTATTAAAGAGAAAAAAAAACATCAAACATCAAACAGTTAAACATCAAACATCAAACAGCTAAACATCAAACATCAAACCGTTTCACGTTCCGTTTTACTGTTTGATGTTTAACTGTTTGATGTTTGATGTTTAGCTGTTTGATGTTTGATGTTTAACTGTTTACCGTTTCACGTTCTATATTTCCGTTAAGTCTTTTTCATTTATCCAAGATGTTGTATTGTATCCTTTCCATTTAACTAATATTTTCTCTTTATTTCTTTTTAATATTTTTTCAACCTCGTATAATTCACTTTCATATTTCACCATTTCTTGTTCATAAAAACTTCCAATAATCTCTTCATCACTCATGTCTCTTATTTTATAAGTTATAGGATTTGTTTTCAATACTTCAGATATAATAAATATTTCTTCTGTAAAGTTTGGAAGATAACCTTTTCTAAAATCTTTATATTTTCTGCTGATTCTTACTCTATCACCAAGGTTAAATTTTGGTTTCCTAAGTTTAGACTTAGTAGGAGGAAATAAATTTTCATACACAACTTTACTATTCTTCTCAAGAGATCCTTGTTCAGGAGTCATTTTAATACTTCTATGAGAACTTGTATTATAATTTTTTACTAAATTAGGGAGAATATCAACCCATTTCTTCGTTTTGTTTTCTGTAAAATATTTCCACATTTTAGATTTTAAAGTTCTGTTAAATCTTTCTACTACTTGAGCTTTCGTTTCATTCTCTGTAGCGAACCAATGTATTCTATGTTTTCTAAATAGCTCTTGAGTTGGTTTATTTATGAATTCGAGTCCTTTATCGGTATGTATTTTTCTAGGAATTCTTTCCTTAAATATATTTTGAAATGCCTCTGCGATATCATTTCCAGTTTTCTTTTTAATAGGAGTAGCCCAAGCGTATTTACTGAATATATCTATAACTGTTAATACGTAATTTATATTTTTATTCTGAGATTTATATTTTTGCATGTCTACTAAATCAGCTTGCCATTGATCATCAACACTAGAGACCATTACTCTTCTCGTTGAAAATTTATGTCTTATAGGTTTATGCAATGTGTAAACGTTTTGATGATCTAGCCAGTCCTTAACTATCTTAGAAGATAACCCGCTTTTTCGTACTAAGTCGTTGATTCCTGAGTATCCAGTTTTAGGATTATAATATAATTCTCTCAATTTTTCAGAGCCCGATTTCGCGAGCTCTTTACCCTGTTTTTTGATGATAAACCCATTCCAAATCTTGATTTCATTCCCATAACTCCTGTGACTAATCTCGCGTCTTTTTTAACGTACTCTGGTTCATTAGGATCTAACGCAATTTCACTCGCTTGTTCTGCTAATAGATCATCTGCCGCATTTCTGTCTTTCGTATTTTTATGTTTTAAATAATTTATACCATGTTGTTTATAGGCCTTATCTAAACTGTTAACACCATTATATCCTTCTTTTAATCTTTTTTGTACTTTCGTACCTGGACCGCAATATGAATATTTTCCTGTATTCCTGAACGATCCGTTTTCAATATTTACCGATGGAACATTATTAGGTAAATTTAAATGCATTTCTGGTAAAGGAAGTTTCTTCAAAGCTGAATTTAAAAATCTTGAACCAGTTTTCGTCTTTAAGGGGAGTCTGTACTCGAAATTACAGTTTCTTTCAATCGCGAAATGAGAACTTTTTAACTTTTTATTTATTGAGGAACTATTTCTTTATGTATTTCTGTTTATTTCGTTTCAATAGACTTGCTGGTTTGGGATTTATTGGGGGGGGGGGAGTGAGCAAGTTCTGAATTTTTACTGTTTCAACTAAAAAACATATAAAAACTTTATTTTTTAAGATATTTTAATAATTTTTTCACGAAAGTTCTAGAATAAAGTGTGGTCAAAAAGATATAATCATTTGCCTTTGAAATTCAGTAAAAAAAAAATTGGTAACTTCAAATATTCAATTTGAATTTCATAATTTCAAAAAAAAATTTCAAGGTCATCACTTCAATCTTGTCTGACACCAACCCACGTTTTTCAATCTGAATAAAACTTCGTACGAATCTTCTCCTATATGTATATAAATGTCCTGGAAATTTTTAACGCAATAGACTTGCTCGTTTTTTTTTAGCGAATTTTTTTGTCAGCTGATATGGAAAAAAAGTGAATTTTGAGAAAAACGCCTATAAAGATTTTGAATGATTTTTTTTTCTTTTTTTCCAGAAAGTAAAAGATATTACGCACCTCACCTCACCTAAATAAGCTAACCACAAGCCGCAGTAACAGTTTTTATTCGCACCGCACCGCACCGCACCGCACCGCACCACACCGCACCAACTCCGTATCTATTTCAAAATAGTTGAGCTCCGACTTTGCGGAAATATTTTTACTTTCCAAAAAATTATCTTTAAAAAATTTATGCTCCGGCTCCGCTCTCCGGTCTCCGAGCAAATTGCGAGAGCTTCATATCCCCTCATTAAACGAATTATCTTCATCAATTGTGGATAATAACAACATCGAGGAAATTATAGAAATCTCTTCGTTGTTCAACTTGCAAAAAAAATTGAGTTCGCTTAAATCATAAACACCGATTTACTTTTATTAACAACCATCGCGTTCAATTTCCAGAATAGTTCAGCTTCCGACTTTAGCAGAAGCATTTTTACCTTGCAAAAAACAATTTCTTTAACAAAATTTATAAGTTATTATGGGTCAACAAATAGGGTAAGAGGGTTATCATCACCCTTAAGCCATGCTCTTTTCTTAAAATCTTGTCAGTATGAAACTTTGTTAATTAACTTTTATACTGCAAAAAAATTCTTGAAAAAAATTTGTTTTTTCAGATCCGCCTCCGCTTGGGCTCCGACTCCGCTCTGGCTCGGCTCCGCTCTTGCTCGACTCCTTTCACATTTCAGAATAGCTCAGCTCCGACTTTGCAGAAGTATTTTTTTTCTACAAAAACAATTTCTTTAAAAAAAATTTACCTTACCTCCGGCTCCGGGCTCCGGCTCCTTTTCAAAATTGTTCAGCTCCAACTTTGTAGAATTGACTTTATCTGCAAAAAAATCTTGAAAAAAAATTTGTTTTTCAGATCCGCCTCCGGTCAAGGCTCTGACTCCGGCTCCGGCTCCAGCTCCGACTTCATTTCACATTTCAGAGTAGTTCAGCTCCGATTTGCAGAAGTATTTTTACCTGCAAAAACATTTTCTTTATAAAAAAAAAAGTTATACCTTGGCTCCACTTTCGGCACGACTCTGACTCTGGCTCCGGTTCCAGCTCCGGTTCCGGCTTTAGGTCTGATTGTATTAAAGAATAGTTCAGCTCCGACTTTGCAGAAGTAGTTTTACTTGCAAAAACAATTTTTTTTTAAAAATATACTAAAAGTATCGCTCCGACTTCGGCTCCGGCTCTGGCTCTGACTCGGCTCTTTCAAAATTGTTTCAGCCGCCAACTTTGCAAAATTATTTTCACCTGCAAATTAATAAAATATTGTTTTTAAGCTCCGGCTCCGACTCCGACTCCGGCTCCGGCCCCGGCTCCGGCTCCGGCCCCGGCTCCGGCTCCGGCTCCGACTCCTTTTTCATTTCAGAAAAGTTTAGCTCCGGCTTTGCAGAAGTATTTTTTACCTGTAAAAACAATTTCTTTAAAAAAAATTATAATTTGGTTCCGGCTCCGGCTCCGGCTCCGGCTCCGGCTCCGGCTCAGACTCTGACTACATTCATATGATTGAGAGAGAGCCTGAGCTTGGGTTGTGTTTGCGAAAAGGAAAAGTATAATTTATTATAAAATGTGAATAAAACCTGGAAAGATCCTAAAAGTTGAATTGCAATTTCGAACCTGGAAATGGAATTTTTCAGTTTGACACCCTTATAAAAAATATCCTGTAACTTAAAAACTTTTCGGAATTTCGAAACAAAAATTACACCATGATGTAGAGGAGGA
>JABUQX010007985.1:12500-15000 GCA_015478945.1 Trachelipus rathkii
AATCTCAACTCCATGCTTGTTGAGATTGTTCCTTCATCAACTTTTATAAACTGACTGAAACTTATATAAGTTTCATCCGTTTGAGGAATTGCTTTTAATTCACCATCGGTACGTCCAAATTCTTTAACGAATAAATGAGCATCGTATTTAGATAAGTTGTGCATTATTATTGGAATAAATTTAGGATTTCTAATTTGTAAATTACAACTTCTATGAGCAGGTCCTCTATATTCTCCTGTTAAATGATTATGATCTCTTACTTTAAAATCGTTTTCTGTATATTCTCTTTTACATACATAACAACGGTTTGCATTTTCGTGATTTAATTTTTCTTCTGGAGTTAAATTCATTGGTTTGTTTATTCTCAATAATTCATAAATTCTTTTTGATTCTGAAATTAAATATTCTACAAACGTTTTAGGCGCTTCATTGCCTTCATAAATTTTAAGTTTTGAATATTCATCTACATCACATTTCGTATAACAACACCAACTGTTTGGTTGATGTTTCTGTAGGTTAATGGTATAAGATTCTTTAGGATCTGGTTGACTCGTTTGTATCTTTTGTAAGGTGCTTTCAAAATCTGCATATATAACAAATGGATGTCTGAATTGTTTATAATACAGTTTAAATTGAACTTGACCTTCTGATAATTCCATTCTTACCGGTTTATGAATACTACATTCTGGTAAATGATTATCTAATAATTCTTTTTTATAAAAACTATGCAAACAGAATCGACATGGATAAGTTTTCTCTTTATGCTTTTTATCTATGAATGGACTCAAATGTTTCATCAGTATATAATGCGTATTTTTATCATTTGATATTAAAAGTAAATCAACATGTTTAGTTTTCTCAACTTTTGTAATTCTTAAAGGATATAATATTTCTTTCTCATCTAGTCCAAATACGTTAACTGACACATCGTTTTGGTTCTCAAATTTACTAATCTGTTTTAATTGAACTGGAAATTCTATTCCTTTCCAATTATAATTTTTAGAAACTTCTTTTATTCTTGTTGATAATCTATGTGGATGACCTTCATCTAAACAATCAGATCTTGCTATGCACCATTTGAAACATTCATTATCATTTTTATTTTGAATATTAATCAATCCAAATTTTGGGTTCTTATATTTTGATGGAGTTTCAATATACGAAGAAGCTCTTAATGGTTTATATTTTGCTATCTTTATTTCAAAATCTAAAAGTTTATTGATGATCCATCCTGATCCTTCTTTTGTAAATTTGCAAATTTTTTCTTCAATTTTATTAATCATAACATGAATAGTATCTTTTATTTGAGAATTGTTTGTTATACTTGTCATGGAACCACTATTAAACCAATTTTGAATCGTTTGTTTTCTTCCATCAGGTAAATATTTATAAAATTCAACAAAAATAGAGAGACTCAGTTTTAAATTTTCCCAATTTTGTTCTTCAATTTTTTTCTGAATTATACTTATCATATTATTAATATACATCCTCGGATCAATGATTTTTATATTGGTATAACAATATGCTTTAAAATTACCTTGAATTCCTTCTCGATAATTTTTATAATCACATTGCATTGAATTTTTTTGATGAATCTTACTTTTCTCGTGAATTTTAAGGTTTAGAACGCTTTTATTACACATTGAGCATAATTTCTTTTTATCATCAAAATAATTCAAATTAAGCAATGATTGATTTGTATTTTTCACATGTTTATTACTTCTTATATGAATTTTAAAATTTTTAATTTTAGTATTACAGATCTCACAAGTTGTCATTTTATTATAGATTTTTTTATTATAAGTCAATTTTGGATTTTGCTCATTCTCAGATCTTACCATTTTATTATAGATTTTTTTATTATAAGTCAATTTTGGATTTTCGTTATTCTTGAATTTCATAATTTTTTCTAGTTTTGATTTTAAAATAGGAGCTAATTTTTCTTCTAAATTTTTTATTCTTCTTGAAAAACGTTCTTTATCTAAAATTATAGAAGTTAGCTCATCGTTTGTTCTATCATAATTATCCATCTCAAAAATGTTATTATTTTGTGAAAAGGTGACTTTCTTTTTATTTTTGTTCATTTTTTATTTCCTTATTTATTATAGAAGAAATAAAAAAATATTATATTTTCCTAAAACTCATCGAGTTCTTCAATTTTGCTCTCATGTAAATTTTCTCTATCTTTTAAATTTTTAAAAATTACCTTTAAGAATTATTTTCTTATAAAGAACTTTAAAAAAACTACCTTAAAAATAATATCAAATTCGAATTCCTCGTACTCGAAAACTTATATATGAATATCTCATTTATATTTTTATGTTAATAGAGCCAGATAATTTTAACATTTAAATTTTTTTAAATATAATAAAAATATTTAAAATACGTGATTTTTTTATAAAAAAAATTTTAAATGAAAAATTTGTTGCCAAAATTAAAAAGTCCTAGAAATGATAACCTTCTAATTAATATATTTAAATGAAACTTATGATATTATTTT
>JABUQX010007985.1:25000-28765 GCA_015478945.1 Trachelipus rathkii
AACATACACTTTAATCCTTATTAATCTGCTCTTTTATTAATTAACTAATTTTGATTATGATAATGATATAAAATTTAGAAATTATTTATAAATAAATATTCTAATAATTTAGAAGCGAATGATATCAATAATATTAAAATTATAAGGTGCGATATAATTACTAATAATTTAACCGTGCATAACAACTTTCATATGTACTTTATCTTATATAGCTCTAATCTTAAATTTCTCTCTTTTTAAAGGTGATATGGACTTCTTAACTCATTTAACAAAAAATAAACTTTATGACATAAGAAACCCCATAAATATTACATCAGAATTTGCAAAAATGTTTGATGACTTTGAAAAGATTAAGCAAATTCCTTTCGAATGTGTAGACAATGTAACGTAAGTTTGGCACATTTATTATTATTATTATTATTATTATTATTATTATTATTATTATTATTATTATTATTATTATTATTATTATTATTATTATTATTATTATTATTATTATTATTATTATTATTATTATTATTATTATTATTATTATTATTTTTTATTATCAAATAGTATAAAAATAGTCCTCAAAGGTCTTCGATTTATTTTCCTCTTGATGAAAAAGAAAGTCACAGCCATTTTAAAAATAAAGAAATGGAATAGTTAAAGGTTATATGACTCTTTAAATAGTGTCAGTTGGCATCAACTTCTGTATATTTAATTTTAAATATTGTTATAACCTAACCTAGCCTAACCTTTTGAACTTTACGTAGAATTAAACATTTGCCATTTACTCCAAATATGTGTAAATTTTGCAATCTTTTCAATTAAAACAATGGAAAGAGCAAAATTAAAACTTGTATTTGATGTTTCAAAATAAATAAAAATAAATAAATAAATAAATAAATAAATAAATAAATAGATAAATAGGGGTAACATTTTTAAATCAATCTAAAACATGTCTTGCCATTTGTTTAATCAACTTTTCAAGCATGAGAAAATATACGCATACTTAAAGCACACAAAACTTAGAAAAAAAATTAGAGAATCATATAAATAAAAATATAATTTAAATAACTTTGAATCTCTTTTTTTTTATATATATATATATACATAAAATAATGTGAAAATTTATTTAGTACGATGTAAAGTAATTTTAAGAATTGAAAGAACGATATCATGTAGCCTAAATTTTAATATGAGAGAATTTAAACGAGCATATTTAATAGGCATATAACCAAAGACTCATTATTATTATTATTATTATTATTATTATTATTATTATTATTATTATTAATATTATTATTATTAATATTATTAATTATTTTATCTATTATTTTTATTATTATTATTATTATTATTAATTATTATTATTATTAATATATTATTATTATTATTATTATTATTATTAATTATTATTATTATATTATTATTTATATTTTATTTTATTATTATTATTTTATTATTATTTTATTATTAATATTATTTTTATTATCTTATTATTATTATTATTATTATATTACTTATTATTGTTATTATATTATTTTTATTATTATTATTATTATTATTATTATTATTATTATTATTATTATTATTATTATTATTATTATTATTATTATTATTATTATTATTATTATTATTATTAATTATTATTGTATTATTATGTATTATTATTATTATTATTATTATTATTATTATTATTATTATTATTATTATTATATTATTATTATATCTATTATTATTATTATTATTTTAGTATCTATTATTCTTATTCTAAATTATTATTATTATATGATTGTTATTGTTAATTATTATATTATTATTATTATATTATTATTATTATTTTATTATTAATATTATTATTATTATTATTATTATTATTTAATTATTATTATTATATTATTATTAATATATATTATTATTAATTATTATTATTATTATGTATTATTAATATTGTTATTATTAGTATTATTAATTATTATTATATTATATAATTATTACAAATATTATTATTATATTATTATTATTCCATTTTCTGAATCTGTTTTTGTATGAAGGATTATTAATTTTATTATTATCAATTTTTTTTATTTTTATAAATGAATTTTTTTTTTTTTTTTTTTTTTTTTTTTTTTTTTTTTTTTTATTATTTTAATATTATTATTACTATTATTATTATTATTAATTATTATTTTCTTATTACAATATCTTTGTTATTATTATTTTATATTTATCAATTATTATTATTATTATTATATTATTTTATTAATATTATTATTATTATTATTATAGTATTATTATTTTATTATTATTATTATTATTACTTATTATTCAATTATTATTATTATTAATTATTTATTATTATTATTATTATTTTATTATTATTATTATAATATTATTATTATGTATTATTATTATTATTATTATTAATTATTATTATTATTTTATTATTATTATTATTTATTATTAATATTGCAGATCATCGCATAGATCAGATCCTTTTGCAATCTTTTTGTTGAAATGCTCGAAAGTTACACTCGGCTGTGCCTTACTAATATTCTTTGGTCTCTCCTGAAAAAATATGGCTTGGGGAAATAATGCTCTGCAATTAGCAATTTGGATTTAAGTTAGATGTGATAAATAAATCCGCTTTACTTAAGTGGTACAATACCATGGCTCGAAACTGTGACATGCAACTTTCTTCTGTTCAGAGAATATTCTAGACTTGTAGTAAGTAGAAACATATATTATTAAGGTTTGAAAAACTTTGTATCACCTTGGATGCAATACGACCAATACCACCGTTCGGGAATATAGAGTATTTTACAGTTAGACTGGAAACATTCATTTGTAATCAAATACTCAAATGGTTGACTCCTTTTGTTACCATTCTTACAGAAGGTGCATCCCAGAGTCCTTTAGATCCTACATTCCTTGCAGAATTATAGTTTGTCCAGTAAACACTTTTTTTTCTTCTTTCTTTTACAGATACCCATACTCATATATTCACAAAAATTGCACTCTCTTCATCAACTCTGAAAAGGGGGAGCCTTTTCCTACAGACCACCCTTCACTTCCACTCCTTTCTGTCATCCCTTGGAAATGAAGGCCTCCGGTGATTTAGTTGTTGCAGTCAGGAATTACCCGGCTTGTTTCTGTTAATAAACCATTTTTTAACAATCGTTTCTCCTTCTACTATATCTCACTTCTTGTTCCTTAAACCGAAAACAAGTGATTGAGAGCTTGAACAGAACTCGCCGTTCTCTTCCCTCTTAGTACTGACTTCGTCCTTCGTCCTCAAGTTTCATCTAAAGGCAGATATTGTCTACTGCCGTATTACTACTTTGGAGTCTTACGAATTTTCCATCTTAGGCTTATGCTCTTGCCATCTACACTTCGCATCTGTTCTTTTCTAATTCTACCGAAAACATCCTCAATTCTTCGATTGTTATTTACTCAATTGGGACCTTTTCTCTCGTCTTCATCCTTTAAACTGAAACCCTCAAAACTGGACGATTAACAATATTCAACGCCAAGATAATACTTTGCCTCTACGACCTAGGGGAAAGTCATTTGCTGCTGTGTCCCTAGATGTCTAGATTGAACTCGCCCGTATTTATCTATTCACTAACAGTTTTGAACAGTTGTATTTAAACCGTTTTAAGATGAACTCACATACTAGACCACTTATAACTTCAAATTTTTCAGATTATAGTTCCAAACACCTTTACGACATCTGGGTTATCCCATCACCTGCTTCTGTATCCTGTTCGCTCTTGAGAT
>JABUQX010007986.1:0-46241 GCA_015478945.1 Trachelipus rathkii
TGTTGATTTTTCAGCTCAGTAGGGCCGATTCTTTGTGAGTCGTGGTGGGTCCTGTATATTGGCACCAAAAAAAAAAAAGAAGGAAAAAAAAAAAGGGTAACTCCCAATGACTTCCATTACTACCCACAAGGACTTCAGTAGTACTAATCTCTGAAAAGGGCGAGTCAAGAAACCTAGCACATCCTCCCGCGACTAAAAAATTATATGGATTCACCCATCCTGTAAACGTCACAGGTCAGTTTTCTAGGACATATTCTATATGACCAATTAACATACGCACCACATATTAAATTCTGAAAAACGGACTTTGTCATCGCGTGCTTGGACCTATTTACGTTCATCTCGCCTCAACAATCTTGGGGAGTGGATCGCAAATCCCTTTTACGTCTCTTCCGCCTAAATCCGATAGAAGCTGGATTTGGCTGCTTTCAGTATTATGGTCAGGCTCCTCCCCAACTCTACTTACATTGTTAGAATCCCCTTCGAAAAAAGAAATCGAGGGGCTATCGGTATACTCCATGGAGCCTTCCGATTGTCCCCCCCGGTATAGCCTTGAAGTTGATCTAATGTGATGCAACTCTCTCTTCGAAAGGAATGCATCATCATGTGCACAAGTTTCTTCGCTTTCAAAACCCTCAATACCTTGTGCTTTTGGCACGGATTCTGCAGGGGATACCTCAGAAAATCCTAATTACGGCCATTTGCAAAACAGTTTATAGACATCCTTAATTTCCTTAACATTCCCTTGCAAAATGTGCTATGCCTTTCTCTTACGGCGAAGGGCACACACCTTTGGCTATTCCCGGCTCCCACCTTTGCTTGGTCCTGACCTTTTCTCTCCAAATCTATGAAATCCTGCTGCTCTTGTAAAGGCATTATTCTTATCTCACTTTGTAGTCCAGGTGGAATTTACTCCAGTGTTTCTGATGGCTCTAAAACGGGGGACAGTTGTGGGTGCTTCTGCTTGTCTTTTTCCTTGACCGCAATCTCTCCCATACCCTTCCCCACCATGCTTCAATTTTTACAGCAGAATTAATGAGCTTTATGATTTGCCCACTTTCTCGAATTCCTATTTCCTTAACCAAAAACCACTCATGTCTTTTATTCAGTTTCGCTCGCTTCCGACCATTCGCTTAAAACCCCTATTTCTAAAAACACCCCTTGTACAACAATTTCTTCGGCTGCTCCCCACTCTCCCGTAAGAAACTAAGCATTCTATGTTGGACCCCCTCTCATGTAGGGGTAACTGGCAATAAAATCGCCGATAGATAGGTCAAAATGGCCACCTCCCTTTTCGAAGCTGTCCCAAAGGCTACCCCTGCCCGGATGCCATCTCGACAAGGCCGGCTTTCCTGACCAACAAAACTGATGTACTATCCTTGCTCGTCCGACAAGGTTTCGATCTTAGGTTGGCAAAAGTGCTGGACGAATAGATCACGCGGGAGTCTGAACAACTAAGAAAATATAAAGCGATTATTATTGAGGTGGTCTTCCTCCCACCGGCGAAAGCGCTTACACGAGGTGATACTTGCACGTCTCCGTATCGGCCCACACCAATATCACTCAGGTCAATATCATGTTCTCATAGACTCCCCCATCTGCAAATTTTGCCGCCGCCATACCCCGCAATCTGTTCGCCATATCTTCAAGGATTGTCCACAACTGGCCCGCATTCGCTATACGTCATTTTCCGTTCGCTTTACTTGGTCGCCACTAAAACACGTAGGATCAAGATACCTAGTCTCCATTATCTCTTATCTGAATCTTGGCCCACTTTCATAGCTAACGTAACTAATTTTCTTGTGATCTCCAAAAATGTGTGAATCGTGCATTCTTTACACCCGTTTAAATTGATTTTGTAATGTTATCGAATATGATCGAGGACTATTTTTAGTAATGTAAGGGTATAATTTTGTTTTATTTTCTTTATTCATTTTTGACTGAATATTCATTTCGCCATCCAAATTTTCTTCGTCATTTAAAATATGTATATGCCAGGAGCCCAGGACCCACCCATGGAGTTGATTTTTCAGCCCAGTGTGGCCGCTTATTTGTGAGCCGTGTTGGGTCCTGTGCATTGACTCGAAAAAAAATGCTCCGTCATATTCACTCTTCTGCATCAGAGATTTTGCTGGATCTGTATAACAGAATCTGGATCGAATCCTCTTTTCCACCTATTTGGACTACAACTTTTGTAATCCCTATTCCCAAACCTGGGACAAGAATCCCGAAGATTGGCGGACAAACCAAAGACCAACGTTCGCTTGACTGTGCATACTTGCAAATTAATGGAGAAAATGGTTTCGGGCCGCCATCTCACTCGAGTTCTGGAGAGTCGCCAGGCTTTTTTCAAATTTAGTTTGGTTCCGCAAAATCGTCGACACGGCGTTCGGTATCCCTTATTAAAACTGGGGATCATGACGTCCGAGAAGCCCTCTCAACTGTACCACAATGTTTTTTGTTTCGTCTTTTTTGACCTTGAAATAGCTTATAACACAAAGTGGGGAGCTGGGATTCTTAAACTCCACTCGCTCGGTTTCCGAAGACAGCTCCTTTTTATTAAATGCGCTTCTATCAAAATAGATCCATCCAAGTCGGTGGCTCTTCTATTCTTAATCACGCCACTTTGGATTGAAAGGCTGTTTCGCAGGCCAGTGTCTTTCTAAGTGTGATTACTATTTCTCTCGGATTCAATGACATTGTTACTTCTATCCCAACGACGGTCAATTTTTCTCTATTTTTTGATGTATATTTCGCTAGATATTGTCGGTGCAGGCTGCCATACCTGAACGGCAAACTTCAACTAGCATTGAGGAATATTTCCACAATGGAAGTAATTCCCATGGCTATCCTTTTCCACCCACACAAAAACCTCAAGCAGTAATTTTGAAGAAACGAGGGAATCGAAGAACCTGCCACCTTCCCTTCCACGAACCTAACTAGGTGGTTCGCCCCATCCCGCTAATAATCCTCATGATCAAACAAGGTAAGATTTGCTCAACGTAGACTTGCATATCTAGGAATGATACTTCCATCTATAAACATACGCACCGATCACAATTTGTAACTCCTGAAAACAAACTTGTCATCGCGTTCTTGACCTATGCGTCATATTTTTGTCCTCAAAATCTTGGGGTGCTGATCTCGAGTCTCTTTTACGTCTCTACATCATCGCCCTAATCTATTCGAAACTGGATTACGGCTGCTTTGTATATGGTCAGACCCCAACTCTATTACACCTGTTAAATCCCATTCAACGAGGTGCGATCCGTATTGCTCCAACCGGGAGCCGCTTTCCGATGTCATCTTCCCCCGGTGTGAGCTTGACATTGAGTTCCGTTTGATGCCCTCTCCTGCGTTTCGACAGGGTATTAGCATCATGTGCACAAAGGTTATACTTCGCTATGCATAATCCCTAATTACCATCTGTCCTAACACCGATTCTTCGAGAGGTATCTCAGAATCCTCTTTACTGACCAATGGCCATTTTGCAAACACAGCATGTATAACATCTCTTAATTTCCTCAACATTCCCCTTTGCCAAAGCTGCTGCCGTTCTCTTATGACGAAGGGCACACACCTTGGTTATTCCCTGCTCCCACCATTTGCCTGGTCCTGACTTCTCCAAATCTAGCCAACCTGCTGCCTTGTTAAAGGCATCATTTCTGTCTCATTCCACAGTTCACGGTGGATTTACTCCAGTGTTTACTGACGGTTTTAAAACGGAACAGCGTGGGTGCATCTGCTGTCTTTCCTGACCGCAACCTCTCCCATAACCCCCCCCCCCATCACGTTTCAATTTTTACGGCAGAATTAATGGCTATAATGATTGCCCTTTCTAGAATTTTATTCCTTAACCAAGACCACTCTTATGTCATTTATCCAGATTCGTGCAACACCCTCCAGGCACTTAAAGCCCCCTATTCTAAAAAAAAAAAACAATGGTATCCGCTGTACAACAATTTATTCGGCTGCTCCACTCTCGTAAGAAACATCATACTATGTTGGACCCCTCTCACGTAGTGGCAACTGGCAACAAAATCGTTGACAGAGAGGTCAAAATAGCCCCCTCTTCTTTTCGGAGCTGTTCTAGGTACCTACCAGCACGGGGTGATACTCCTCCGTCCAGGCTACCCTGATGCCAGTCGGAACTCTCAATATGGGTTCGTGCCTTCCATGCTACATCTGGCACATTACTTCCTTGCTCTCCGACAAGACTTCCGGTCTTATTTTCAACAGTTGGACGAGTGATCAGCGAGGGGCGAAACTTAGAAATATAAAGCGGACCATTGGTGAGTGGTCTTCCTCTCACCGACGAAAGTGCTTGCACGCCTCCGTATTCGCCACACCAATATCACTCACAACCACAGTATTTTACGGGACCCTCCTCCCATATGCAAATTTTGCCGTCGTCATACTCCTCAATCTGTTCTCATTATCTATTCATATTGATTGTTCCCCAAACTGGACCGCATGCGTCGTCGTCACTTTCCTGCTTTTACGGTCCATAACACCTTAAAAAAGGTTATCCCCATATCTTATCTGATCCTCCCACTTAATATTAATTCTATTTTCTCTTATCTTCAAGAACTGAATATTCTTTATAACATATGATTTTGTTATGTAATATTAGGACTGTTTATAATGTAAGTGCAACATATGTTATGTAATATTAGGACTGTTTACAATGTAAGTACATTTCTTTTTATTTAGCTTTTTATTTATTTTTTGACTGAATATTCATTTCGCCATCCAAATTTTCTTTGATATTTAAAATATGTTTTAAGCCAGAGCCGACCCATGGGGCTGATTATTCAACCCAGCGTGGCCGCCTTCCTCGCTGGGCCTGGTTGCCTTACAAAGAACAAAATAAAATAAATAAATAAATAGGCTGTTAAATACCAATTTCGATCGAATTGGGGCTGTGTGGAGACGTAAAAGGGACTTGCCGATCAGCACCCCAAGATTTAGAGGCGAACGATGACAAGTTTTCAGGAGTTTAATGTGTGGTTGTCTTCCAGAATGAGTCATAGAAATTTGACCTAGAAATGTTGACTTGGAAAGTTAACAGGGAATGGGTGAACCTTAAAAGGCTAAGTTCAGTGGGAGGAAGATCTCAGGTTCTTCGACTCCCCAAAATATTCCTAATTATTCCTTATTCCTAAATTATTACTGCTGACGTTTTTTGGGACGATTAGATGGAACCGTTGCGGAAATATCCCATTGTCGAAAGTATTCTCAATAAGCTAGTTGAAGTTGCCGTGTTCAAGAAAGGGGCAGCCTGTCCGTCACAACTCTACTTAGAATATAAACATTTTTGGTCATCAACATAGAGAGAAATAATTCTTGAAAACTTTATAGCGCAATATTTAGTATTAATGTCCTTAAACTCTGAGGGCGAAAATGCTAGGCTGCGAACACTGCCCTTCGGAAAAACACCTTCATACAGAGTAATGTGGCTTAATAGAGCAGAAATAACAGCACCAAACCTGGATGGATCTGTTTGACAGAAAACATTTTTAATAAAGAGGGTGGAGCGGTCTTCGTGAAAACGAGTGCGACGGGTAGTTTAAAGGAGAACCCCAGTTCTCCACGTTGTCATAAGCCTTTCAAGGGTAAAAAAAGAAGAAAAAAAAACTGAAATTTAAAAAAAAAGTCTGACGACTTTTCAAAACAGGGAGAAGGCGGCCCGAAACTATTTTCTCCATTAATTTACAAGTATGACAGGTCAGCGAAATTGGTCTTTGCATGGTTGTCCGTCAACCTCAGATCTTTTCCAGGTTTGGGAATAGGGATTATAAAAGCTGTAGTCCAATCAGATGGAAAAAAGAATTCGATCCAGATTCTATTATATAATCCAGCAAGAACGCTGAATCAGAAGGGTGAATATGACGGGGCATTATGTACGAAATTATGTCTGGGCCAGGGGCACCGTCATTGTTATTCGCCAGTGTAGTTTGATACTTTGCAAGTGTAAAAAGAAGGTTATAGGTATGATCTTCCCCTTTCGCTGTTGAAAGGTCTGGCGGATGACAATTCCAATGAAAGAAGGTGGCCATGCTGTGTTGTTATGAATATTGTGAGGATGGTCTTTTTGAGACAATTGCCTCTATGTGGCTATGGGTAATGTTGGAGGTGGATACAGATCTGAAGGAAAGGATGAGACGGGGGTCCCGACGAGGATGAATAATAAATCCTGGTGTTAAGGAATAGTCGTACAACAGAGATTTTGGTTGTACGGCCAGTTTTGTGGGGGGGTGGGAGTTTTCTGTGGTATTTGGTGGATGGGCTTCGCCATGAATGCGAAGTAAGTTGAGTTCAACCAAGTCCATGTTGTTTAAGAATGGGAGCGATATTAGTATTTGCAAAGCAAGCAGATTCAGAAATGTGTGGAGAATATAGGGCTGTTTCCATGGAAACGGGGAGGAAGGTGTCACCGGAAAAAATGTCATCTTTTTGAGAGGGTGTTGGAGTTGCGACATTGGGATGCAATATAGGATCCGTTTTGTTGCGAAACTCTAATGCTGGAAACTTTATCAGTGAGTCATCAGGCAGGTGATTTTGGAAGACTGGACAATTTGAGTTAAGATGGGAGACCTCTGGGTCCTTTTTCATGCCACCAACAGATTCAGAACGCTTGGAACGTTTGCGTTGAACAGTTTTCTATTCACCTCTCTCGGAAGCGCAGGAAGCATTAGAAAGATAGTGGGTCGTCACATCAAGCTCTATTTGGGAACAATAATCCATTTCATCCCCTAAGCCAAGGCATAGAATCCTTTAGGGAGTGCTGGGGTAGGAAATAAGGAAGACTAGTAATAGGAGGATTCAGAAGAGCTGGAATAATCCTGCAAGCTGTCAGAGAGTTAGTTGGTGGGTTGTTTGGCAGCTGTGGTTGTGTGGGTGCAATCTATTGATATCAATGCTTTTGTATCAGGAATAGACTTATAGCGAGGTCTCTTCTGAAATGCATTTTTTAAATCTAAGGTCGGTGCTTTAGAAATTCGGATGTTTTATATTTTAGCGAATAATATTTGCCTTGATGCTTTATCTTTTGTTTTTGTTTAAGGACATCTTTTTCATGAGTTGGAATAATAGTGAGAGACGGATTAGGGAACAAAGACGCAGGCCTCTTACGTGAGTTTGGCGAATTCATAGGGAGTTTATGGGGCAGAGTTTCTTGGCAGGAAATGCTTTCCAATCTATGTGGAGGATGAACCAACTTAGTTTCATTGCTTGTTAGTTGAAAGCTAGTACTCAGGGTCGGGTTGTTTGATCGAGGGCTTCTTTTTGACAATTTCAATAGTCGGTACATAGGCAATGCAGGCTAACAGGTTACAGTAACGGCTTGAGGCTCGCTAGGAACAGGGCCCGGAAGAGTGTTTCGGGAATTAAGTTGTGTCGGTGTGCTGACGCGCGATACAATTGTAGCGTAGGATTGCATGGATCTTGCAGGATATTTCTCTGGGCTGGTGTATGGCATCTCTCGATACTTGCTCCGAGCAGTTATAAGTGTTAACCTTGAGTGAGTGGTCCTAACTCCAATAGAACCGTCCTGTTTCAAAAGTAGGCCTTATATGACGGCATTTTGTGAGATAAGAGGACTGTAGTGGTCCTACTCGATCGAACTGATATTTTCGTGACCAGAGATGGTGCTGTTTATTCCTCAGAGGACTATCGTGACAACTGTTCTTACTACCACCATACTACATCTGAATTCCATTATGTCATAAGCTCGTGTACTCTAAACCATATTTCAGCGTGAGTAATGACACCAAAAGCCTCGGCATATTCTTTATAACTCACAATCACGTTCTGTGACTGTTTTCAGAGCTGGAGCAAATTAACTGTGACACTTAACCACTTTGAGTAAGCTTGTACTATCAATCTCTCCAATATTTTTCTACCTAATTAATAGTTCTGAGATGTGGCAAAAGAGGTAGAGTATTATAGAATAATAGATTTGCTAAATCAGATAACGAGATGGATAATTGGAAATTGTAATCTCAATGGCAGAGGAAAGAGTCACGAGTATATATTGGGGGAATAATCTGTATAAAACTGTTTGATAAGTTGAATAAATCTTTTTTCATATGCCTAATTAATAGATATTCGATTTGTTCGGTAGGTCTTTTAGTCGGAATGACAGCCAATATCTTCGTTTTATCATGCTTCTAGAGAATAGATGGTGCCCTTGGATGTGTTTCTTGTGGAAATAAAATGAGTTTCCGAAAGACAGTTAAGGGATGACAAGAGGGCAGACTCTTCTGATTCCGGGATTAGATTGGACATAATTATGAATATTTCGGATGATAGGATCCCCGCTAGTTTTTATCATTAATAACGTGGCTGGGGGTCTTTTCAAACTCCTTTTTGATAGCCTTTTTCAAGTTGCATCGCTTTAAGTAATGGATGATTACTGTATTTGAGTATAGTGTTTTGAAGGAGCTTGGATTGTCGGTGTATGTTGATGAGTGAGTTCATCTTCTTAAGGAAGAAGAGCACACGCATGCGATATGTTTACGAGTAACACAGTGTGTTGTTTAGTAAATTAATAGTTCATATTAACCCTCGCCATTATTTGCTGGTAGTTAGGTTAGGGTTGGGTGTGATCGTGAATACGCGGTGTGTGGGTTGGAAGATGACAGTATTTGACCGGAATGATTTTTGGGTCGGAGCTTGCACTGTAGCCTGAGTTACATACTTTTCGGACACGTCGTTCATGTAACTTTGCTTAAGTTAAGTTTGATATTTAATGTAAATTTGACAAAACAATAATCTTTGTCTTGATGGCTGTACACATTGGTTAAATTTAAGAATTTATCGTAGACTCAGGTGCTAAGATGTGTTAGGTTATCACTAGCTTTGTTAGAAAAGTGCTAAGTTTTGAAAGAATGCACTGAGAGAGATTCCCGTCTGGAAATGTTTGGGTGGGCTTAGGTTAAGTTTTTTGCTGAGTTATGTTAATGTTAGGTTTGACAGAGAATTTTGCAGATGTTTAACTGTTTATTTTCAATATGTTCAAAATTGATGTTATATCTTGATTATGCTAGACACCTCAATGAAGACAGTATCAGTTCATAGTTAAGATGATGGTATCCATTTGATAGGTTGGACAAACTTTGTTAAGGGATTTATGTATTAGTTCAATCACTGCCTTTAGCCTGCTGACTATGTTGGAATCAGTGGGGGTAAATTGAAGTTTTTGCCATGGCACAAAACATTCATATAGGTGACGTTCTTGCTATCGCAATGTCAGTTACTTATTGGTTGTTAAGTATGGAACTTTGTTAATGTTGGTAGTTTATTTGTGCGTAAAGTATGTTAGGTTTGTCGTTGTACATTATGTCCTTAGATCAGGTTATGATACAATAGCTTTATTTTTATGATTGAAACTGTCCGTTACGTTAGCATCATTCGTTGCGTCAGTACATAAAGAACTTATTTTTTTAAGTTTATGTTTATCCAAAATGATTACTCAGAAATATGACTGAACAATTAGATAATAGATCAGGAAGAGTGGGATGGGAGTGGGGAAGGATGGGACTGGTGGTTTGATTTACAGATTGACTGATTTACTGCTTTAGGATAAGTAAGCTATTACACTTTACTATGATATTTTTATTCAAAGTAACTTATTTTTATGTTATGTTTTGCATGAAACTTTGTTTATGTTTGCAATTTATTCGTTGGGGATTATGATAGCTAGGTAAGGGTATGAAATTTTTTAAATCATTACTATGTTGATAGAAACGCTTTGTTCCTTTTAGCAATATATTAGTTGGTCAGTTATGATAATTAGACAAGGTTATGATAATTTGTTAAACGTTATATACATGTTATTGTTTAAAAATTAACATTCGATATGTTAGAGATATGCTTGAAAAAGTGGGAAAAGGTTACGTTTTTGTATATATGTTAGTTACTTTAACGTTGTTAAGTGTGGAACTTGTTATTGATTTTAGCTGTTTATTCGTGCGTACATAAGGTATGTTATGTTTGTCTCGTTATACATTATATCTTAGTTCAGTTAAGATATGTTGCTCTATTGATGTCAAAACTTTGTTTACTGTCAGTCCACGTAAGCATAGTCATCGTACCGAGCTGCCCCACAGCGATTCAAACTCACGAGTTCGAAGAACTTTATTTTTTTTTTTTATTTGTTATAAGCCCCAGCCCACCACCCCGGCCGGAGAAAGAAGACAACAGAACTTATTTTCATGATAGTTATCAAAATCTTGTCTCGACTGCTTTATCATCCAAACTTCAGTCATCAATCAATTGAAATATGATCATTGAATCAAAATAGATTCTTTTTGTTTGGCAAAAAAAGGTTTTTATACCTAGTTCGGGAATGATTGTGAGCTGGCGAGTCCCGGAGGAGCAGCATTGGTGGAGTAAACAAGATGAGAACGACAGGCGAGGGGCGCCTTTTCGGGATTGCCTCAACCGTTCGGGCGTGACAGGCGAGGGATTGCTGGGGAAAGGAAGAGTTTTTCAAGGTGAAGTGGTGGTAATCGTGGCATCAATGTATTAATATTCGAAGTGCAATTCAGAAGAGTAAGTCCTTTAATCTATGCATGTTCAGTAATCGTTAAATCCATTAGACTCCGAGGCGAATTAAGGTTCTGCATGGTAAATTAAATCAAAGGGGTCCCCCTTCGTGGGTGTTCAGCCCTATGAGGTTTGTATCCGGATATTCCAGAGGGGTCAGGGAAAAAGACCCAAACCTGGTGCTATATATATCGTGTGCACCGAATGACGCCAAGTTCTCCTCCCATAAGCTTAAGGGTGACATCGGCGTTTCTCACCACTCTGAGTAGAAAAAAACGCGATGCGGTGGAGGGGAAGAGGGATTGAAAGGATAGGCTAATTAATTAATTAATTTAATTAATTAATTTATTATACTACTGAATATAATAAACGGTAAGGAAGATGACTAAAATATTACATATGCGACAACAAATGCACAGCTACAGATAGATATGGTGTAGAACATATAACAGTGGTAAGCATATCTTACCGAGGGAGCAAAGCACAAATTGCGGATATGCTCGTCTAAATTCTCAAAGACTGTTTTCGAAGAAAGCCACGCCTTCATTGGTTTACGTCGAAATGCAAGAAAAACGTTCTGATTGTGATTCCTGGAAACATTAATACCAAATTTCTAAATTCCTTTTAAATTAGCATCGTATTCTTTATAGCATTTTCATATCTATAAATCTTAAATTAATGTTTTGTTTACATTAAAATATTATGACATTTTCCTTGAAAAATTTTTTACCACGATAATTACTAAAAATATTTGTGTACAATAGAAGGAAGTAAACTTTTATATTGGCGGAAGCCATATTAAATTTTTGTTTTAAGTTTTTGGCGAAGACAATTTTTTCACGAAATGTCAGTGCACACACACAAAGGTATGGTCCGGATAAATAATAATAACATAATTTTATAATAAATACTTATCTATCACTTTTTACTATACTATGTGCACATTTTAGTGCTGGGGCTGGAGGATGCCACAAATTCCATTAATATTGGTTCTTATTTCACTAGAATTCTTCATGTTTGATATATACCAGAGTATCATATGAATCATATACCTTTCTGCTTAGGCCATTATAAATAATAGTAATAAATATATTATAATATATATATATTATATAATTATTATTATTTATATATATCATAATATATATATATATAATATATATTAATTTATTGATATATATAATATATGAATATTATTATATATATATATAATAATATATAGTAGATAATATTTTATTTATATTAAAATAACTATTTATATATGTGGGGTCAGTGCAGGAAAGCACATGGGGGGAAAGGATTGGAGTTGATAATATATATATATATAAATATATTATATTGATATTATACTATATTAATATATATAATGAATTGTATATATATATACTATAATATATATATATATATATTATATATATATGAGTGATGGGACGATTATGAAATTTGGCCGATGGACGTATGACGATTATAAGTTAAATTTTGTGACCGATGGACGATGCCTGATGTCGATGACAGTTGACAGATGAAGTCGATGACGATTATTTGAATAAAATAATATATTTAAAAATGATTTTCTCCTCTCTCTCTCTCTTCTGGCTTCTCTCTCTCTCTCTCTCTCTCCTCTATATATATTAAAGTGATATATGAAGTTTATATATATATATAGCTAGTATAGTATACTAGGTTATGATTAAATTTTTTTTTTTTTTATAATATATATTATTATATATATATATATATTATTATAAAATATAAATAATATATCATATATATTAATTATATTAACTTATATAAATATAATATTGATTTATTATATGTATTATACAGTAGCATCCTCGTCAATTAACGGCTGTAATATGGGAACTGGACCCTCTGCTCGTTAAGATGTAGGAGAAAAAAACGAACCGGTTCAGTGAAATTAACGGCAAATTTCTTTGTCGCCTCGCGAGTGTCTTGTCTAAGCTCAAAGGACTTACGTACTATGTACTAATTTTACTATGATAGATGTGTATGCAATACACTGCCTATAAAACAATGATAAAAGGAGTGTATGAGAAATTTACATAATAAATGCGTTAATCCTTTAACTATTACTAATGTTATTACATGATTTACTTACTGAAAAAGACAATAGAAATATAAAATGTTTTCAATACAAATATTTTCTATATTATTCAAATTTAGTATCTTCTTCTGTCTGACCGTACAATGGGATGTTCGCGAATCTTCATCATCTGAATCTACAAACAACTGCCTTCAACTTTGCAGACGGTCAGATAGTGTGATGTAGTTGTGTTCTAGAGTCTGTGCCATTTGTCAATTAAACCATTTTTAATTATTCTTAGTTATGTCTCATTGAAAATAACAAAGGCTCCGTTTTTGCGACTTTTCTTTTACCACTTGGATTAAGAGGCCAATGTTTTTTAACTTAATAAATTGTATACAAATACAGTATAATATATTTTGATAAAATATTTTTGAATGAAGAACACACAAAGACACTAAGCAGACTTAACCGCATGCATGCGCATATATGTCTTACAGCTTCGTTTTCGTGAAGTTGGCGTTTCCTTCCGCAACCAACACTGAGTAGTTAAGAGCGCCGTTAATGGGAAACGCCGTTAAGTTTCCGGTCCCAATTACGCCGTTATTTCGAGGTACTACTATATATTATTATATATATTATATATATATATATATATATATATATTAATTAATTTATTATATTATAGATATATATATGTTTATTATAAGATAATATTTATTTATATAAATTCAACTTGTAAATATTATATATTGTAAAGAGATATATATATCCCAGCATTCCCAGAAAAGCCCCATTTGCATGTATAGCTTTAAAATTACTAACAAGCCTACAGAAAAATAAATAAACCAATTTTTGGGTTTTGTAGCAAGACAATCATTCATCGATGAAACTGTTATAAAAAAATATTTCTTTCTAATATATATATTAATAACCCCTTAAATATTAGTATTAATCTTACGTCTGGCAAGCGTCGTTCTTTCAAACCTTCCTATTCCTAAGGAATAAGGGTTACCAAATTAGATTTTGTTTTTATTTGCTCTGGAGAAAATGTTATTTTTTTCTTTATTGTTCCTTTTTAGGGTGTTCGAGCCGACGGAGGGACAAGAGGGGGACGAAGTCCCCCCCGTCGTCCTCCCGTAGGCCGAGAAACCCGACTCTGTCCATCTTTGTTGTTTACCCGTGGGGGTATCCTTTAGTTAAAATCAACATTTGGCAACCATTGTTTGCTCAGTCTTAGTAAGCGAACTGCTCCTTCGCTATTGTCAAAAAACGGTTAATTATATGCTTTATACAAAATTTCTCACGTTTTCAATAACAATAACAATTTCAATTTTAAAAAGCGTTATTTCTTATTTTATATTTTTTTATTTCATGGGTAAAACTGTCTCCTGATAATAAAAATACGATATTTATTTGATTTTTCTTTGGTAGGCTGTTATAGTTTAATGTTATGTTATCATGCATTGTCTGTCTTTCGGGATGCTGAACCAACAATATTAATTGATCTAATAATAAGTTATTAGGAAACTATATATATATATATATATATATTTGTTATAATTATTATATATATAGTTATATATAATATTTTTATATATTAAATAGGCTATTATATATATATATAAGTGAGTATATTTAATATATTATTATTATTTATACTATATATATATATATATTATTACATAGCCCAATACTTATATTCTGCAGGGGTTCAATCTCTCCGAAATTATTTAAGAGATATAAATATTTTTGTGATTCTTTAAGTCTCTTAATAATAATAATAATAATAATAATAATAATAATAATAATAATTAATAATAATAATAATAATAATAATAATAATAATAATAATAATAAATTATAATAATATTATATACAAATAATAATAATAATAATAATAATAATAATAATAATAACTAATAATAATAATAATAATAATAATAATAATAATTAATGAATAGGAAAAGTATTTATTTAACGGAAATGAGGAGACATGTTTTAGGTCCGTAACGATTTCTTTAGGTCAAGTGGCTGTTGCTTATATATGTATAAAATATTTAGACCAGGGACTTTAAATGTAAGGTTTACAGTTTGCAGATGATAGCAAATGGCTACCTCAGTAAGGAATAGGGATGGATGTATAAATATTTAAAAGATTCGTTGATGGCACTAGCAAGGTTCATTCCTTCTTCAACTAAATCTTTCTCTCCTCATAAACCATGGTTCGATCGTGCTTGTTCTCAGGCCATCCATGCTAGAGACAGTGGTATCGGGGGTGGAAAATTACTCGTTCCTATAATCACTCTTCGCCAATTTTCAATTCAGCTAAATCGTCTGTAGGGATACTCTTCGACGAGCAAAGCGGGCTTTCATTCAAACGAAAGGTGCGCTGATCTCCTTGGTTTCTCCTACTGACTAAATCTTTCGTGGGCCTCTTGCCAAATAACAGCTCTAGCAAAACTTCTGTAAATCTCCCTTTGCGCGGTCTGATGGTTTCTGTTCGTTAATCTCCAACTGAAAATGGGCTCTCAATCTCTGCGTCGGTCCCCCTATTGTTTCCACTGAATTCAACCCTAGACGATTCATGAGCTAATCTTCCTTCCATCCTTCTCCTCTCAGGTTGCCTATGCCTTTGCTGTGATTACATTTGATTCGGGTGCATGGGCCCCTGAAATCTATGAGGGATAGGAAGACGGGTGGCCCAGATGGCATTCCTCCCCAAGTTTTGAGGGAGTGTGCTTCTCCTTGCTATACCCTGCCCGCTCGTTCAATCTCATATTACTCCCATATGTCTAATACTAGAAACTTCCCTCAGTGTTGAAGCTCGCACATGTCCAACCGATTCCGAAAAAAAGGAGCCGCTCTGATCCTTCAAACTATTCGCGCATGCTATATAGCTCTCACTGTTCTATCTATCGATCTTTGAAATGCCTTCTCAACTTCTCCTAGTGCTCTAGATCATCTGCGGAAAACTCTATTCCCTTTTTCTTTCCGATAGTCAGTTACGGCTTTATCAGACAGTCTAGATTCTTGGACGAAAAACTTATACTTTTCTTATCTTAACCTCATTTATGGTATATTCAGCTCTTAGGAACTACGCGGAGTCTTGCGTGGGGGGAGACTTGCTTGGACATATCCAAAGCATTTGACCGGTTATTATGGCACGCGTCACTTGCTCTCCAAGCTCCACCCTGCCTTTGGGTTTCCTCTTTCTCTTGTCTTACCTTTGATCTAGCTTTCTTTCAAATCTGCTTAGAATATATTTAACAGGGCAATTGTTGTTGGTGCTGGGCGACTACTTCTATTTCTTTTCTTGTTCGTATAGTGGTGTTCCTCAGGCATTTCGTCTTAGTATGACTATATCATAGGTATTCATTATATATTTTGATCTCAGCTGAAATCACATAATGTCGTTGATGTAAAGGAAGAATAGCAGGGTCTCAGAAACGAACAATGCGAGACACCAATGTCCAAAATTCTCATTACGGATGCCGTTCCATTCACATAAAAAAAAAATTCAAAATAACTTCTCAGAAAATTAACAGAATAAAAGCTATCCAAATTTTCTTGGAACTAAATAAATACCTGAAAGGAGATTGCTGAAATAATAACACGCAATAATTTATTTACAAATATATTAATTATATATCATTGTTTTTTACATCACTTGACCATTCCAACATAGACGAGTAATATATATTATAACTTTATGATTCCAGTTTGGCACTTAATCACAGTTAAGGATAAATATTATATTGCTCTACATAAAATAATTATATATAATAATTATTACATATAATATTTCATTTATGGTGTGTATATTTTTATTTATATTATGTCTATTATCTTTTCAGAAATTATATAGTATATATATAATATATATATATATATATATATATACTATATATATTAATATATATATTTATATATATATATTAACTATATTATATAGTATTAATATATATATTAAATAATTAAGTATATATTATAATTAATATATATATATTATATATGATTAATATATATATATATAATATAATATAATATAATTAATTAATATATATATTATATATATTATAATATAATTTATAATAATATTTATATAATAATATTTATTTATATTAATAATTAATATATATATATAAATATTATATACTTCTGGTACTTGCTAGTATATATATGAAGGGGGTGGACTCAAATACTTCTTAACCACGGGCAAAGGGGACCCATACTTAACCGTTGTGAGAGAATGGGTGCAAGCTCAAGCTTGTATAGATTACGACAAATAAATTTGACTGTGACCGGGACCTAGTGTTGTAGAGGATCCGTTTAACTCTACAATATGTGAGAGGCTATTATTATAGTTTTTTTTAACTGTGTAACATAGAACTATCTCACCGAGAGCGCAATTTGTGGTTGGTCTTGACGGAGAGAGCTAGCGAGTACACGGACACAATGAGACAATCTTCGACTGGAGAGAAAAAATAAAGATTGTCACAGCTGCGCAAGTAGGCCTTGCCGTAACTCGGCACACTGGACAGTGTGCTGCGATATAACTGATTGATTTTTTAATCAAGTTTTTTTTATAAATACATATGAATGCAATGAATAATAAGACAAATAGAACCACACGATTTCGAATAATAATGAGATCATTTTACCTTTAACGCATAATGGACATATAATTAAATAAATAAATAAGATAATAATGGAGTGAGATAATAGAAAAGAGAGTGAGATAAGAGGGAATGAAATGATATAGTTGTAGATAACAATAATATGAAAAGGAGCGCATAGATAATTGACAGTTGAAGTGAGATAATCATAATTATTAGTTGATGAGAGTGAGAGTGAGATATCAGATAATAATAATAAGTAATAATAATTAGATTAATCATTATACCATAGTAAGAACAGAGAGCTAAAATTATAATAATTACATCGTAAATATTGTTAAAATAAAAATAATAAAACTAATACTAAGAATGTATTTAATAAATAAGGGATAATGAAGATATTAGAGGGAAAGATTTTCATTTATTTGAAAGGTTATATTTTTGGGTTGTCACTATTTTAACTCACCATAATAATAATAAGTGAGGATAATCATATTAATGAGGACTTGAGATTAAAGAGAGTGATAGAGGTATAATGTTGAAAATATAATCAGAAAAAATGTGAGATACATAATGAGATGTCGTGGAGATACAGTGTTTGGTAGCTGATGAATAATGAATAATTTGGAGAATAGGTAATAGTTAGATATGAGAGAGTAGTAATATATCTAATTAATGTATCTAAAAACAATTAAATACACACTAAAACACCATAGGATGATTTGAGTTAACCCACAATATTTGTAATTACCACTAATACTAAAATCGTACTTTGTAAGAAACAGAGACATATCTGTTTAGAGTTTCCACCTCTCTAATATTGAAAAAGGACTCAAATCACAAATTTACGCACGAATGCGAGAGGGAGGACACAACACATTAATGAGACGAATCTGTCATCCTATATATAACATGCGTCTTATTCGCTCTGTAGTTGAGATGAGTATACTAGATGATAAATGAGACGGGAAATTGAGAACTAACATTAAATTAAATTTATGAGAGAGGAAATGCCACTATGTGTAGAAGTATCCGAACTAATATAAGCGAACATCAACTTACAGCGAATGGAGACCAAATTCGAGTATTACAATTCACACAATCAGCACAAACCAACCACATATCTGAATCTTAAAGCTGCAGTGACAACCACATCAAAAGGAAATTGAAAACAACAAACACAATATGGAATACGACGCAATACGTAGCACGTAATAATAATGAGAGTAATAGTGAGAATAATACATAAGATTTAGAGTGTAGTTATAGAAATAGAGTAATAATTAATAATTACAATTAATAATAATAATAAAAAATTAGATGATATAATGAACTTTAATTATATTCAGTTGAATCCACCGGTATAATGTTTATAATAGATAAAACCGGGATGATAAAAGAGTGATCACTACTCCACTCATCATACATGTATATATCCTTAGAGAGCAGCTCTCTCTGGGCGATCCAGTTGGTCCCGAGCACTCAGAAATAAGCAAGGTTGTGAATACTCGCACCGTTAAATCCGATAATCTGTTGTGTTAATCACATCCGTTTATAATACCAGCACAGTCTTATGTCGAGAGAATAGATTGTAAGGTTTCGGTGGTGGAGTTTATAAATAATATATTTAAATAAAAGATATGTTGTACGAGTTGTTAAGCATGCTGAAACACGCCACACCGCTAAGGAATAAAAATGGCAAGACGTCTATTGTAAAAAGAGACCATAACGTTGGAATTCGAGCGGAATGCGCAAGAGGAGTGGGTGAGATTAAGTTATTATAATAATAGTGAGAGTACTATAAGATGGAGATAAACTTTAGCGCGTAGAATGAAGATAGTATATTTAGGAACATCTAAAAATAGATGATGCACTAAGGAGATAGGTAATAGGGAAACTATGATCCTGAGTGAACCTATAATAGGATAAGGTTGAGTGTAACGTAAGCCAATAAAGGTAAAAAAATAAATGACGTATTAGTAATGATTAGTGAATGAAGAGAGTGAAGCCAGAATTATTCATAAGAGAGAACTATGTAATACCTTACGTATACTTAGAATATATGAGACGAAAGTATGTTTAAGTAATAAATGAGATAGCTCAAGAATGAGTATTTAGGGTGCGCATTAGGTTAAATAAATTTCTTATATTGAGAGATACTAAGATAATGTACCAGGCTACTTAATATAATAACTAATAGAATAAATATATTGACTTATCCCCTTGAGGTTTTAGCTATTAAATTAGTATTTAATAGGAAACAGAAACTATTTGATATTCTTAGATTTTACATGGATATGGTAAAACCTGACTGAGATCGAACCACAAGGAAGGAAAGAATTTGTAGATTAAGAAAATGTAACTTTAAAAGAGAACTATAAATGTGATAATTATAATAGCGAAGACCATGAAAAGTTTTTATCTTATAATTAAAATTATTATTACTAATTTTAATCATCTAGCTTTCGTAAGCTAAGTCCGCAAAAGAATACGAAGTGAGCAGGTTTCGACATCCCGCGCTGTGCGGAGAGAGCCTAGGAGAGCGAGACAATGCAACACAGTATTGTCTTATGGGGGGAATAAGGTCTAACTATTATCTGAGCATTGCGTTAGCGTGATATGGTGATTTACTCTAAAGTCTTGTGAAGGCAGGTGCGAGATAATCACCACCATTATCGAATATAGATAAAAGTTAATTTATTAGAAAGATGGAGGGCAAGGTTGGAGTACTCCTGGTGTGAGATAAAACAGGTATGAAGATTGGTTTAAGAGTACAGGGTATCAGGAACGGATTACCTGGCTGAAAGTATATTAGCTAATGAGAGATGGTAGGTTGAGTAAACTGTGTCAGGCTGGTGTGGTGCAAGGTGTGAATAGTGTAATTACGAGGGTGAGTGTGTTTATTTACAGAGAAGATTTCGATTATTTTCCTGGTTTCGGGAATTTTTAGTTGAGAGCGGGAATTGAAAGCAGATTAGGTGTGAGTTGTATAACCGGTAGAGTGAGGGATTAGGGGTGAGCGATGTGATAGACTCGCTATATTTTAAGTGATTATTTTGTATTGTTTTGCCCACACATGTGTAATATATAACATAGAGTGGAGGAGGCACTCGAGTTCTGTAGTGCTGGAGATTTTATGCCACATAATTCTCTGTATGATGTGGGGTGGATTCTCCATTTCTGTCCTCAACTTATCGCGTAATTATATTATTTGGTATGATTCATCCACTAAAAGTATGTATTTTTGTGTGTGAGAAGGGCAGGACGAGTTGGAGATAAATTGGGAGTGTTGGTGCCACCTTAGATCGATTGAGTTATAAATGGACCCTGGATGGAGGAATTGGAGTAAACTATCTATTAGGGAGTTTAGGAGGAATTCGTTCTAAGGTTTTTGTAAAGAGATGAATGTGGTGAGTTAGAAAGAGTATGTATAATGAGTGGAATGACCATCTTAGTAGTGGTAGATTATTCCGACGGCTCCACTATGGAGCTTATTTATTAAGATTTTATTTTGTAGAATTGAAGGAATGGGTAATATTAATAGGTGGTAGAATCCACGGGAGGCGACAATTGTAATAATTATGTTTATGTGGTGGCGGAGTAGTAAAGGTACCTGGTGCTTGAAAATTCCTGATGTTTATTGAGCATTTAGAGGTTTTCAGGAAGAGCCGGCAGTTAATTATTAAATTTAAAGAGGAGATGCGATTACTGGGGATTCATTAATTGAATCTCTAAGCTTAAGAAGAAAAAGTAGGGCCTGGTTGGGTGTTCTAAGAAGCACAACTGTGTTTCTAATTGTTAAATGCTGAAGGCTGACGGGATATTTGGTTCTTTTGAACACCGAGGGCGCATAGATAAATAAGCGCGTTTACTTAAGAGACTGAGGACTAATGGCTTTGTGGTGAGGAGGGTTCTATCCCTATTGCCGCACGGTGTTGAAATTCCCCATAATTAAATATAGGAATATGGGGAAGTTTGAGGTTTTGACGTTGGTTTACGAAAGATGTTGCGCAGGAAGGAAGGGGGTGGGTGAGTGAGCAGTGTGCATTAATTCTTATGGGCATAGGACTCAGTGTATTAAATCCATTTAGGCATGTAAAAAGTGACTACGAGGGGGAGAATCATGCATAATATGAAAGTCGGTTTAGTGGCTTTAGGTAGTTTTATTACAAGGCTTAAATTTCTGTGTTCAAGATGAGTAAAATAATTAAATGTATTAAAGGTGTCTCACCGGTGGGAGTGGAGTATTGAAGATTTCTATAGATAAAAAGGAGATCGATATTGCTTTGGTGTCACCATCGGTTGAAAGAGGGGGAAAAAGTGTGGGGTGAGTGAGAAAAAATAAGGGTTACCTTGGTATGATATTACCCTTTCGTTAAAGCCCGTTGGATTTGGAGGAAATGGGCCGGGAGGAATAGAGATAGTAATCTGCATAGACAACACACTATATACTCTCGAGAGAAAACGCGTAGGATTGCGAATAGAGAGACCCATGTTACTGAGATGTTTTAAAGGAGTTTTAATATTACGGACAGTAAGTATTTCCCTTACTGGTGTGATAGGGGAATCGAAAAATAGGAGACTAATCTTTACCACCATAAACAAAAAAGCAAGCATTGTGTGTCATGCTAAAATCGATACTGATAGTCACGATAGCGAGGGAGTCGCACTCAAAAGGGAATCAGAAGCAAGAAATTATCGTGAAAAAATTTAGCCGCGAGCACGAACATTAAAGACCGGTTGTTGAATTGTGATAAGAGGAGAAACAGCGTAAAGGAGTATGGCCAGAGATATAGAATGAAGTGATGCCCAATATACACAGCGCACTGCGTAAGATTCACCCTTACCGAGCTCTTGGAGTCACCGAATTTATATGTAGGAGAACCAGGGGTAGTATATAGGAAGAAAAGAATAGTGAAGAATTGGTAGCAATCAAGGGTAAGATTTGAGCGCTAATGCTTGGTTTGTAGAAGCAGGAAAGAATATTGATTCGACTGAAGACTGGAAGGTTAATGAAGTGTAGAGACAGTGGTATATGCGGTTCAAAATGTGGAGGCTTGTTGCAGAGGACCGGGCTTGTACCACGTAACTCAGCGTTTGGTGAAAAAAGGTGAACATAATATTACACACTATATATATAATAATAATAATTATATATATCATATATATATATATATAATTATAGTATATATATATATATATATATATATATATATAGTATATAGAGAGAGTTATAATAAAGGGAATTAATATATATATACATATATTATATATATAATATATATAATATATACTATATATACGAGAGTATATAAATATATTAAATATATATAGTATATAGGGTATATATATATAGGTTATAATATACATAAAATTTTAGTATATATATATATATGGGTGTCGCGAATAATTCTTGTATATAAAGCTAGGGTGGGCCTTCGAACCTAAAAAGGTTGAAAAAAAACCACTCGACCTAAACCTTAAGCACTTAAGAGTAACGTAAAGTAACTATAACCCTTCATTTCGCCCCCTAAAAAACATCTATTTATGTTCATAAGAGGCTACTGGGGTAAATAATTTTTTTGACCGAACCTCGTCGTTCCGTGAGCCGTAGTATAAATTATTATATTCATTTATATATTATTATATGATATAAATATATAAAATAATATATATATTAGTGAGATATATATACACACACATATTTTATAATAATAGAGTATATATATAATTATATATTAATATATTATATATATATATATATATTATATATATATATATATATACACTGAAGTATATAAGATTGTGGTTAGGAAGTTGCTCTTATGTTAACCCTTAGGCAACTTCTATACGAGTGTCAGACGCCTCGTAAAAGTCAACTGAATAGATCAACAAGTTTCACTGTTCCATATATATATATGTGCATTCAAACGCGCTCATTAAAATATTCCACTGGCGTTTGTTTGGCCTCAGAAACGCCGAGTTTTTATCCTCTCGTATACAAGGAATCCTTAGGTGATACCGAGAAACTATTAGCTCATAAATGTATGCTTGCAATTGATTCCTAACTTCACATAAAGCAGTTGGTTCCATCTTTGATGGATGCAATTTCAATATGGAAATAAGTGACAAGCTCAAATATATAAAATTTTCAATGTTATCAAATTATACAACTACAACTACTTATCGGAAGAAATAGTTTTCATTTGATTTTCGACCCTTGAAACCTTCTCCTCTAGGAGAACCATCGTCTGAGTTAGTGTGCTGATCTGTGAACACATGTACTCCAATGTTCTCTTTAGACTCGACATTTTTGGTGAGTTTCGTCATCGGATTGTGCCCCATGTCCTTTAGTAGAATCATTCGTTTTTTTTGAATTCTCACTGTTAGTGATAGTTTGCGCGGAACGACTTTTACCTTTCAAATTAATAGAGGCGAGGTTAGAATTCACTTCTTCCTCATCTGTATCCTCCTTAATTACGATTGCCATTGATGAAAGCGGTAACATCGTGAGATTTTTCTGTTATTAGATAAAGCAATCGCCATTTCCAATTCTTTGCTCACTTCCTCAGGCGATGTGAAATTTGTTTTCCAAACCATGACCAGTTTATCACAGCCACCAGAAGCAAAATAGTCTCCTGTAGAATCGAAATTACACTAAGTACACCATGCTAGTGCCCGTGCAATGTATAGATCGGCCTTCCTTCGAGAACGTCGAATATTTTAAGTTTTCCATCACTCGATGCAGTTAAAAGTATATAACCCGAATGATGGAATGATAATTTATTTACAGTTTTACACCACCAGCGTGTGAGGAGCAATGCTGTAGTAGTTTTCGGCTTCTCAAATCATAAATTTTAACACTGCTATCCGAATTTCCAACAGCAACGAAAGTTTCTGAAGGTTGAAACGTAACGCAATGGGGGTGATCCTCGAAGCTCATGAAAACTAAGATGGTGGTAGAAGAGTTGATATCATGTAGCTTCACTGTTTTATCATCTGCACATGAAATCAACATGCTTCCTCTGGGAGAATATCGCACGCAACTCACCCAGTTTGAATGACTTGAAATAGATGACCGAAACTTTTGCCTATGTATTGCCCAAATCTTAATAGTTTTGTCATCAAACTGGAGCTACTTGTTGACAATCAGAAGAAAAATGAAACAGACCTTACAGTGTTCATATGAACTCTAAATTCAGTAGACTCTCTCCCTAATATATACTATATATTAATTAGAGTATATATGATACCTATTATATAATAGTATATAGGGGAGGTATATGTAGGAGTATAATTAATAATATATTATATATATTATATATATAATATATATATATACATCTAATATCTATATATAATCTAGTTATAGGTGATAGGTTAGGCTTATGTGTATGGTAGGTCACGATAGGTGAGCAAGATTTAAGGTAAATAATATACGACGGATAAAACTCATCACACATATTGATATAATACGTTATAAGTATATATATATATAGTACGATATAAGACATATATTATATATATAATATATATAGTAATATATATATATTCTATAATATATACGTATATATATTATATATTAGTATATATATATAAATAATATTATTATATAATATAATTATGGGTTTCATGTCAGGCGAAATTTTAGCGTCTTTTTGTTTCATATATTTATATAGGATACTAAGTAATTATATTTCATGGGATATAGGATAAAATAAATTTAATACAAAAAAATTATATTAATAATATCGTATTTTTTGCGCATCGTACGATTTTTGGCAGCGAACGGGACACAGCGACGTCTCGGGATATTTCTGTAGTGCAAAACCCGAAAAAAAAGAGAAACATTGTTACGCGCAAGAGATACTAGTAGTTAGGTCCAAAATTTATTGGAAATCCCGGGTTCTTTCCCCCCGAAATGGGCCCCCCCATTAAAAAAGGAATTAGGGGTCAAGTTTTACTGTCATCGTCGTCATATGGCTTAGGTAGACTCAGTTATACTACCCTCTAAATCAGGTCTGATATGTTTGTGTTATGTAAGCCGGCAGATCTACCACTATGGAAAAAAAAAACAATATGGAACGTATTTTCAATATTATAAACATCATTTTTTCTTAAATACTTAGATCCTTTCACGATATTATCACTAAACTTTTCTTCCCTGCAAATATGGAACGGTTTTTGCTTTTTTGCTTACTTTATTATTGAAATTTGCTAATATTTTTTAAAAAATTTCGTTCTTCTCGTGTCCCAGACTTAATTAATTGTGCTAATACATATATACTACTTATAACTGTGGACAAAAAAAAGAGAAAGAGAAAGCATTTATCGGCTGCGAAATTGAAACTATTAATGCCCTTAATTATAGTATAATAATTATAGTTATTATACTATATATATATATTATATATATATTATATATATATATATTATATACTATCATATATATATAGTAACTATATTATTAATATATATATATATATAGTAATATATATAATAATTATATTATAGTCACTATAATTATATTATAATTATTAAGTTAGTCCCATGATGGACTGGTTGGTTTTTAAGGGCTGTGGCTCGCCAATGTTTAAAGCTAGGGGTCCTCAAACTACGCCCCGTGGTCTACAAGAAAAATCACTAACAGCCCCGGAAGCAAGTAGGAATGCCTGGTTTTCATCTTTAAGACACACTAAATTAAAACACTCGGAGACAATTAAACAACTGTAAGAACTATAGTCGACAAAACAAAGTAGCTCACATAGCAGATCTGCACTTGTCGCTTGGGACTTAGTGGTATGGATGACACTGGCCCTTAGGATAATCTTGGCGCTTGGGACTTAGTGGAAGAATCACTTTGGCCCTTAGGATTAAAAGTTTGGAGCATGGTATTTAGTGATGAATGCTTTGTGTTTTGCGTTAAATGTTTTATTTATTGATTAGTTTTATCCCTTAATAAGTGTTAGTTTTTATTAAGTGCTTTGCCGTTTTATTAATTTTTATTAATTATATTGTTCTAATTCAAGCATATACAATGTGTAATTGGTGACATATCAAGATAAGTATTTCGTTTTAATTTTTTTTTTTTTTTTATGGTTTATGACAGCCTTGTAGTAGTTGGATTTTAGAATATTGTAATACAACTTAGTTTAGCAACTTATAGGTTTTATAAAATATGCGAATAGTTAGTTTAATTAGTTTTTAGTATAAGGCTACTTCTTTTTCTTGTTTTCTAGCAATTTTTATTCTCAAATTTACGTATTTATAATAAATTTAAATTTTTTGTTATTGTTGTTGTAATCGTTGTCGTTGTTTTAAAAATTTGAGTTTGGAGGTTTACTGTTTCGTGTGTAAACTAATTAGTATTTTTTTTTGCTATCGCGAATTTAACAATATTAATTCCCACCGGTTATTTATTGCTTTATTGTTTATTTATATCTGATTTTGTTTGTATAAGGTTTGTGCTTGTGGTCTTAAAGTGTGTTTGTGTGTGTTGCAGTTTGAATGACTGGACCGGGAAGACGGGAGGGTGGAGCGGGTGGGGGTTCTCTATTGACTTTGTAAACTTCCGTGGCCTGCGTGATAATCATGAATCTGTGGAATACCATCTCTCTAGCTCTCAACCTAATATTTTATTATTGCGGAAGAGGCGCCGAAACAGTGTGGGGAACTAAGGAGGAATCCTGAACGGCGGGAGGGTCAGCTTCAAAATAAACCGGCTTGAGACGGTCGATAGAAACGACCTCAGTGCGAGAAGGACGTTGAATAATGAAAAACGTCACCTTCCTGAGTACCACCGGGAAAGGTCCGTTGTACTTGTGTTGGAGAGCGGAGCTGTGTGAATCATGCCTCACGAAAACATGTGTGCATGACGCTACCTCTTTCGAATTGAAGGAGTGCACCTTTTGTTGCCGTGAGGGGGTGGGTCTCAACGATTCGGCACAGCGTCTCAAGCGGGTAAGATAGGAAAGAGGATCTGCGAAAGGAGGGGGAGAAGACTGTGAAAAGAAATTTTCAGCAGGCGAAGAGTAGAACCTTAGATGAGTTCAGCAGCAGAGCACTGAATGTCCTCTTTTATTGCTGTGCGAATGCCTAGCATAACCAAAGGAAGAGCTTCAGTCCAGCGCTCTGGTCGGGGCTGGTCTGCTAGCAACGCTTTGAGCTGGCGGTGAAAACGCTCCACAAGTCCGTTATTGACTAGATGAAAACTCGTGGTGTGTATCTTCTCTGAGCCAAGGAGATGCATCAAATCTCTCCAAAGGAAAGATTCGAATTGTCGCCCTTAGTCGGAGGTGACAGAGAGCAGAACATCAAACCGCGAAACCCTGCAAGCTGTGAAAGCTTTTGCTATGGATTCCTCTGTAGCATCCGAAAGAGGGATAGCTTCGGTCCATCGTGTGAAACGGTCGATACAAGTGAGGATGTACCGTTGACCATTATTTATTATTATTATTATTATTATTATTATTATTATTATTATTATTATTATTATTATTATTATTATTATTATTATTATTATTATTATTATTATTAAGTTATTATTGATCTCGGGTCCCAAAAACACAATACGTGTTGGAATTAGGTAACCCATCTCATATACTAGGGGAAAATTAATTATTGCTGTTATAATTAAATTAATTGGGTATACTTGGCGGAAAGAGCATATCGGACCATATAATATAGAGTGTTATTTTAAAATTGAAATTGTATGCTTCTCTATCTTGAAGAAAAAACAATATCATTATGTAAATTATTATCTATTATGTATGATTATTATTAGTTAATTATTATTATTAAATATATTATTATTATTATTAATATTATTATTTATATATATTATTATTATTAATTATATTATTATTATTATTATTATTATTATTATTATTATTATTATTATTATTATTATTATTATTATTATTATTATTATTATTATTATTATTATTATTATTATTATTATTATTATTATTTTAATTATTTTAATCTAAACTATATTTTTTTTAATGCATCTGCAAAGATGTTTGTTGTTGCTTAGCAGAAGTATTATTTATTATTATTATTATTATTTATTAGTGTTGTTAGTAGTTTCAATACTTTTAGTTATTGCTTTTTAATAATAAATAATAATAATAAAAATATAATAAGTCAAAATAAATAATTAATAAATTAATGAAAAATCGATAATTATCACAAAAATAAGTAATGATCAAACAATCATATAGATAATAATAAAATAATAGATAATAATAAAATAGAATAATAAAATTAATAATTTCTTTTATCCAAACCCACAATGTCATGAGATTGCTCAGCTAATTTTATATAGAAGTCTAAAGAAGGAATTAAAACCGACGAAGACCCAAATATATTGTATACTTTATTGTTGGGTACAAACATTTACCAGTTAAGAAATTAGATTTAATACAATGTAATTATATATAATAGTATATTATAGCTATATATATATATATATATATCTATAGATATATATTATTATATTATACTATCCTCAAATATAATATCTATAATATATATTATAAATATATAATATAATTCATTTATATATAATATATATATGTATAATATAAACTACCCCAAACTATATATAATCATAGTCTATATAATATTATATAACAAATATATATATATATATATATACTATATAGAGTTATATATATATTATATATATATATAATAGTATTATATATACTATATATATAGATTATATATAATACCACACACAATTTCATGAGCCAAGAAGTAAGCTGTACTGATGGTCCGTATTTTAATTATGTATTGGACTTACCTGAATTACAAGCCTAAACTAATTCGAAGTATCGAAGTATGGAGGTTACACAGGGTTCCAACGTTTCTTCCACTGTTCATGGCAGTACCGGAAGTCATTTAGCAAGTCATTGTTCCCCTGAGGTGTGTTTAGTTCACGTGTAGAGGATTTTATGTTTTCTCACTGTCCCCAAAATGATGAACCCTGAAACTTCATTTCAATTTAGGAAGAGGGCAGAATCATCGCACGAGCTCGGATCTGGATTGTATTGGAGGATGTGGAATTACTTGAATGTTTTTGTTCTCCAGAAATTCTATACTTGAGAGCGCAGTGTGAGATGGCGAGTCATCGTAATTCGTAGGTGCAGAAACCCAATCGGCTGCAATGTCTGTTCTGATTCGCTGCACACCCGTTTTTGAAGTCGTTCCAAAACATCTTTGTAAAATATATTTAATTGTAACTGTCCTAAGGTGCAATTCCTTGTGCACACTACCCACGGCTGTCGAAAAAGCAATAATCCAGTGTTTTCAAACCTTGAAGACTTGCTCATACGTGCTTTTTTCGGACGAGGAGATTTTTTGTGTGCCATTCCGCGCACTTGCCGTGGTTTTCAGGATCGTACTAACAACCGCTGATTCATCTTGGCCTGTTATAAGACTTATCACAAATTAATTGTGCTCCATTTCGAGACTTTCAGTAAATCTTGACAAATTTTAACCCTCGCTTCTGCTCCACGACAAGTTCTTTCGGCACTAGTTTTGATCAAATTTTTCGCATGTGCACAATGGTTCTTTAAATTTCTACTGAAGCTTCCATGTTTATCCAAATCCATTTCTTCATGCAATCACTTCTGACACTGACCGGTGGCTCTCTCCATCACAGCCCTAACAACTTTCACATTTTCGTCGTTTTTGTTGACGAGATTGGTTTACCACAACGAGGGTCGCTTCAACATTTTCAGCACTCTTTGAAAGCTTTGTGCCACTTAAAAACCAGAGTTCTCGATAGAGTGGCATCCCACCCATAAGGCTCGTTTTAAAAGATGCAAATGTCTCCGTACAGACTTGTTCGTTTCAACAACAGAATTGATAGCTGTCTCGCTGTTTCAATATTTTACCTGTCATTTGCAAAAACGTTGCAAGGTAGAAACACCGCCGCATACACAAAAAGGTGTAGTGCAAAAAGTAAACGGAGGTTAGAACACATACGCATACATAAACAGATGTATGTGCAAGACTGATTTCAACATAAATCTGGTTAAAACTGAACTATGGTAATGTAGCCTAGGTAAGCTAGCTAAACCTCACTCGTATACGTCAAGGAGGACTACATATTCAGCTCGTTCATCGGGATAATTCAGCAAACTTACATTTTGAGGACAGAAGGGTATATAGTAATAATATATATATATATAATATATATATATATTATATAATATATATTATTATATAAATTATATTATATTATAATATATATATTATTATAATATGATATATATATATAATATATATATATATATATATATATTATATATATAATAATATATACATAATATATATTATATAATATTATATATATATTATAAATATATATATTTAATATATATATATAATAATATATATATATATACCCATTATATATAATATATAAGATATATATATATTATATATATATATATTATATAATAAATATATATATATGTATAATAATATATATCTATATATATATATATAATATGTATCATATATATATCTAACGTCAGAATACAGGATAAGGTATGCACGTTTTATACAATGCTTTATGGTTGGATTGTGGACAGTCCTGTGTGAAGTATGTTAGATGGTGAGCATCTGAACAAGGCCTGAGTTTAAATATTTTAGGATAAGATAGTTGGGTGAAAGGAAACCGGATGATCAGAGTGAAGGTAGGAAGTTTTGAATGGCATGAAGAGTGGCTGGCTGCCGATTAATCGTTGGTGGTAGGTAAAAGGACTAAGTGCTTGAGTGCCCTATGGCTTACATGAGGATGTTGTTTATCTGTGTTAATGTATGTAGTGAGATCTATGGTCTGGAATAAGAAGGTATATGATCTAAAGTTCAATGAGTTCAGAATGGACAATCTTAGGCGTTTAGGTGTGAGAAATATGGTAAAATTGAGGAATGAGCATAATAGATCGAGTTATGTGGTGGAAGAAAAGGGGTAAATGAAGAAGAATAAATGAAAAGTACGTTGAGATGTTTGGTCCTGTGTAGAAAGGATGAATTGATAGTCGTTGGTAAAGAACCAGGATGGTATATGTGGATGAAGTGTGTTGGGAAGACAACGGCTGGGAGAACCGAAGAAAAATGGATTGAGCAGTAACAGTGAAATGTCCTGGAGAGAGAGAATGTGTTTCGGCAGAGGCGAGAATAAAGGTGCATAATAGAAGTGACTACGGGTTTTGTAGGGGTATGGTGGGCCACCTGGGCCGAAGGGTGAACCATACACTGACGATATCCATAGTGAGGTCCGGTCGCAGCTCGTGAGCTCTAGGAAATTTCGACTGCGACGAAGTTTCACTCATAGGTATAGAGGGGGCGGTAAGCTGGGCTTTCTTTTCGACTTGTCATATCTTCTACTACTTTTTTCTGTTTCCGGTGCATGTCGTCACCTTACCCCAGTCCTGGGAAAAAAAGGTAGATGAAGATAATATATTAATAGTATAATATATATATGATATCTATATTATATATATATATATATATATATATATATATTATATATATATATAAATAGTTATATTATCATTATATATAATATATATATATATTATAATTATATATATATGCAATATTGGAGACTCAAGGATTACTCGTTATGGTACCTCCTTTCTTTCGCAGCCACATTCTATTTGTGGAACTCCTTAGCCTTCTTTATTTCCCCGCAATGTTTAATCTTCCCTATTTAAGTCCCGCGTCTGCCCCCACCGAGGGAATTGCGTAAGGCAAGGGTCAGGGTGGGTGGTTTACTTTCATTTATTTAATTTTTTATTTTCTTATGTAATTTTTTATTATTATTATATTTATTTATTTATTTTTTGCCCCTCCTTTTTGAAAAGGCATTGCCCGTGAGTGGTGGTATCAATGTAGAAAAAAAATAAAAAAAACAAAAAAAAAAAAATATATATATATATAATATATATTATAGTATATATATATAATATATATAAATATATATATATAAATATATATATATATATATAATTATAATATTATAAATATATATATTAATAATAAATAAATATATATAATATAAATTATATATAAATATATATAATATATGCTATATATATATATAATAAGTAATATAATTATATATATATAATAGTATTATATACTATATATAATAAATATTATATATTTATATATTATTATATATAATTTATATAAATAATATATAATATAATATATATATATTATTAAGACTAATCATAAACATTCTAGAAAAATAATAGTAATTTTAACATACGTATAATAAATTTGCTGAGTACATAAAATTATTAGCTAGATGTAAACAGAGTTATTCCAAAGATTTTTGCTTTTATTTGATCTTTTAATAATATATAGATTGATTTATAACTTGCAATTTTGATCGTTCGCTTGTATAGGCTATCTCCAATTGATTTTCAATGCTTCTCTGGCCAGCCGTTTTTTAATTTTCTACAATTGAGTATATATACTTTCTAAAAATAATATGTATATTATGTATATAATAAGTAATGTTTGAATCGAAACATTGGCTGATAGGACGTATTCTGACCTCAGCATCCCTTCAATAACACTTTATAATAATTGTTAAATCGGATTAGTTCTGCTTTTTTTTAAAAAAAATTTATAAACTTTCTTTCAAATAAATAGTTTTTCTTCTATTCTTATTTCTGATAATTGAATAACACTCTTCCTCTATAATGCAAGTACTGAATTGGCTGAGTGGCTTTTTATTCAGCCAAGTACTGAATTGGCTGAGTGGCTTTTTATCCAGCCAAGTACTGAATTGGCTGTGTGGCTTTTATTGAGCCAGTTGCTGTTGAATGTTTGACTTTCCCGATTTACTAATTATTTAGTACATTTAAATGAGAAATAAACTTATTTTAGGGTAGCTTTATTTTTATTATTTTATTCTGTCTATATTGTTATGAAGGGTTAAATAACCTTTACAACAACAACAACAACAACAACAATAATAATAATAATAATAATAATAATTAAATAATAATATATAATAATATATAATAATAAATAATAATAATAATTAAAAGAATGATTAAAATAATTATGTATTAATAACAATATATATAATATAATAAATAATAATAATAATAAGGAATAAATAATAATAAAATAATAATAATAATAATAATAAATAAAATAAAATAATAATAAATAAAAATAAATAAAAATTAAAAAAAATAAAATTAAAGATAAAAAATAAAAATAAAAATAAAATATAATAATAATAAAATAGATAATATAACAAAAATAATAATAATAAAAAAATAATAATAATAATAATAATAATAATAATAATAATAATAATAATAATAATAATAATAATAATAATAATAATAAATTAATAAAATAAAATAAAAATACAAGTAAATTAAATAATAAAAAAATAATAATAAAAAAAAAATACTTATAATAAAATATAATATAAATAATAATAATATGAAAATGATTAATAATAATAAAAATAAAAAGAAAAAATGAAAGAAGAAGAGGAAAATAAACTAATAACTAATAATATAAAATATAATAAAAATAAATATATAATAAATAATAATAATAATAATAAAAATAATAGAATCAATAATCCAACAATATAATCGAAGTGATAAGAAGTCAGAATATAAATAATAATAAATAATAATAAGATCACAAAAGCAGATGAAAAGAAAGAAGAAGAAATAAAACCAGAAATTAAAGAAGAAGAAGAACAAAACCAGAAGAAAAGAAGAAGAAAGAAGAATGAAGAAGAAGAATTTCAAGTTGCAATTTCAAACATTTACCTCAAATTCAAGATTTATAATTATTAATTCAAAAATACAGTTATTCAAGTGAATAGAAAGAAATATAATGAATAAGAAAAAATATATACTATATAATTTCTGACAAAGGGGTTAGCTATTTGCAACAGACAGTTCTGGTCTTTGCGCACTCAAGTGATTTAATTACCAATAACTTACTAGATTTAAATAATTGGAACCCAGAATTATAACTGATACATTATATACTAACAAAATCTACAATACATTTACAATAGCTATATAACATAAGAAATATATGATAAAATTATAAATTAGTATTACGTGCGTAAAAAATGATGAAGTAATAATTAAAAAAAATACCAAATTAGCTGATATAAAAACGCAAATAAATAGCAATCATATAATAATAATGATAATGATTATTTTAAGATGTTAATAAAAGCAATAATGATAGTTTTAATGACATTTTAGCATCAATAAGTAAGAAAATAAGTCATTATAATGAAAAAATGTATATTAATATTAATTTTAATAGCTAAATAAAGATTACTTTTAAATTCATGTTAAAGAATATATCATAGTGTATTATAATCTATGGATATATGCTAATCTTTGATTACTACTGAATTAAGATTTAATATAATTAATAATAATACTAATAATAAAAAAAAAATAAAATAATAATATAATAATAATTAATAAAATAATAAAATAATAAGATATAATAAAAATAATAAGATGAATCTGAAAGATAATGATAATGATAATGAAATGAAAGATAAATATAATATAATAATATAATAAGATAATAATGATAATAATAATAATAATAATAATAATAATAATAATAATAATAATAATAATAATAATAATAATAATAATAATAATAATAATAATGATAATAATAAAATAAGAATAAGAAATAATAAGAATAAGAATAATAATTAAGAAGTAATTATATAATAATAATAATAATAATATAAAATAAATAATAATAATAATAAAATAAATAATAATAATAATAAAATAATAATATTAAATTATTATTATTATTATATATTTACTGTTACGCACCCTTTTCTTAATGGATAATGCCTTATTCAATAAGGGGCACATAATCATTAAAAAAAAATTGACATCGATAAACCACCACCACCTGTTTAAATACTATGTACTAGCACTTAAAATTCTGAAAATAATCTAGTCTTTACGTTACGTGATTCTGGTACATAGGTTTTTTTTTTCACAGTTCAGCAGAGAGAAAAACCTAAATTATAAAGTATATGTTTCACCATAAAATACAATATAATATATATATATATATATTTATAATATTATATATATTAATAGTATATAGAATATAGAATGCATTATTAATTATATATATTATATTATATATTATATAATATATATATATATATACATATAAATATCATATATATATATATTAAATATATATTATATATATATATATAATATATATATATATAATTATATATATTTTAGTATATATATATATATATATATCATAAATTATAATATTTATATATAATATATATATATATAAAATATATAAATAATATATATATAAATAATATATACTATAATATAGTAAAATATATATATATATATAATATATAATAATATATATATATATATATATATAATATATAATATAATATATAATATATAATATATATAAAATATTAATAATATATAATATATTATATATATAGTATATATATATCATATATATATATATATATATATATATATAATATTGCATATATAATAATATATATATAATACACATCTATATATAATATGTAATATAATAATATATATATATTATATATAATATATATATATATATATATAATATATAATATATATATATTAATTATATATATTTAAGTTATATATAAATTATATATATATATATAATATATAGATATTATAATATATATATAATATTATATATAATATATATATATTATATATATATATATATATATATATATTATATTATGATATATATAAATATTTAATATATATAGTATATATATATCTTAACCAAAATAAATTGTGAATGAAAATAACTGTATAACTTTATCCGGAAAAATAAAGTCGATTAATGCGGATGTGGCAAACGCTTTAAATAATAATTTTTCCTCATAAATAAATATGTAGTAATATTAAATCATAATTATTTTTTTTGTGAAAACTGTTTCTTCGTAGATTTTGGGCGGGATTGACCCAGTTAGCCATAAGTATGTACATAACTCGATATGGTGGAAATTATTCTTAAACTCGAATTTTATAGCTAAAATGAAATTATGTCGGGAGCTGATAATAAATAATGTTAAAATTATAATTAAGCTTTTTTTATTGATTTTTTAGTTTGTTTTTTAATCGTATCATCTTTCTTTTTGATGAAGTGCATACTCATCATACGCAGGTCAATTATAAGTTTTAAGGTTTCAGTGTAATGTAAGTTGAATTAGGTGAGGATTTGGGGATGGCTTTTGTGGTGGAGTCCGTGGTGGCTCCCAGGAAAAAGCTCAACAAGAGTTCCCCCATCTTCGATAATGAACAAAAGCCTTTTATATGGATCTTTAAAACGCCCCCAGAATATTATAGATATTTCTTAATTGTGCAATATATATATATATATATTTATATTAATATATATATATATAAACTATATATATATATATTTCTTCGTGTGTATATATATATAATATAATAGTATATATTATATTATATAATATATATTAGTAAATAATATTAATAGTATTATATAAGTATTATATATATATTATATATATATATATATATATTATATAATTATGTCCTCTCACACATAACTTCAGCAATCCCGAGATCGGAAATCCATAACCTCAACCACGAGATGTAGTAGGAAGGGATATTGTCACGACGCCTGACACGCTGACTTTTTGACTTTTGGCTTGACCTTTTTTGCAGCTCCTAGAATTTTTACTTTTTAACACCTGCCCTTGGACCTTTTTGGGCCTTTGACCTTCTTGGGGCCTAGACCCTTTTTAGGCCTAGACCTTTTTTGGCCTAGACCCTTTTCGGCCAACCCTTGGCTTCATGGTTCAGTTTGGCCTCACTCTAAGTTTAGGGCAAACCCTAATTTTTTTTGGCAACCTAATTTTGTTCGGCACCTAATTTTGCAACCCTTCGAAGAAGGTTTGCGCCAAACGGTTGCTAAGCAAGCCGTTGTACGTTACCCCATTCACCCTAATTTTTTTCGCAACCATCCTTTGTCTTCATGTGGTCATTTTGGCCCCCCTAATTTTGCCACTTGGGCTTAGCCCATTTTTTTGAGTCTTTTTACTTTTTTTTTTTTTTTTGTCCTGACCTTTGCTCCAAAGCTTGCCAGAACCATGGGTCAATTTGACCCACGGTAATTTTTGGCCTCCCTTTAGGGCTTAGGCCTTTTTTGATGTCTTAACCTTTTTGACCATGATATTTCGGCCTGACCTGCAGATACATGGGTCAATTTGGCCCACGCTAATTTTTCTCCACCGTGGCCACCCGTTCACATATTTGTTCACTGAACGATGTATGGATTATCCTAACTTGAACACCTAAACACACACACACCACACACACAAACACACACACACACGAAATCACACACACACACACACACTTAACACTTATACCACACATTCACTATGACACACACATCCATAGACCTATGACACTTACATTACCCATAGACACCTTAAATTTACACCTAATACAACACACCATCACTCAACCACTTTACACTTATAACACACATTCAACTATACACTTATAACAAATATCAGCTAGACACTTCATTACCCATAGACACTTACATTACACTTAACAACACACATCACCCAGATACCTTACACTTCACAAACAGATTACTTACACTCCACACAGACTTATTACACTCACACATACAGATTACTTACATACACAGATTTACTTAACACTCACACAAGATTTACTTACACTACACACAGAGATTTACTTACACAACAACCCAGCACAACACTTATACACAAATTCACTATGACACTTATAACACATCACACTATGACAACTTACATTACCCATAACACTTACATTACACTTATACACACGTACAGACACACACTACCCACTCTTTGGTCTTCCATGGTCAATTGTGCCACCCCTAATTTGCGCACCTTAATTTTTCGCGGCAAGCCATTTCGGCCAACTTGTCTTCCAGGTGCAATTTTGAGAACCAATTTGTTTCGTGATGTCAATTACCGTTGTATTCTAATACGTACAATTGATGCCCAGCTTGATGCCCTCAACTTGATGCCTCACTTTGATGCTCAATCTTCTAATGCCTCGCTTTGATCCCTACCTTTCGTTCATGGGATCAACTTTGATGCTCAACCTTTTATGCTCAACTTTGAATGGGTCATCCTTGATGGTACCTTATACTTGTTGTTCAGCTTGAATGACTCAGATTTGATGGTCAACTTTGAATGTTCCCAATCACCGTAATATATCTAGTGATGTTCTATTAGTGTTCTACGAGTATATAGTATGAGTGCCAGGGAGTGCCAAGTGATGCCAGTTGAGTGCCAATATGCCCATGTGAGTGTCAAAGGAGTGTCAAGTGAAAAGTGCCACATAGGCAACCTGGTGTCCATAGTGCCCACTGAGTTCACATAGTGCCGAACGAGGGCCATTTTTTCAAGCCTTTTTCTAGCCTCCCCTGACATAGATAGCCTATGATGGGTTGTCCTAGCCCTAGTTGTATAGGTATAGGAATCGATTGTATAATAATTTTTTTTCTTCAAGCGGCTATACTGCTTCCTACTATGAAGTTGCTTTTTCTAACACTTATTCGCCTATATATATATATATATATCATATACTATATATAAATGATATATTAATTTATATATAACTATATATATAATAATATATATATATATAATATATATAAATAATAATATAATATATCTAATATAAATATATATATATTTATATAATTTATAAATATATATAATAATATATATATATAATATATATATATAACTATATCATATATATATATATATTATTATATAGATATATATATATACTGCAAACACAAACAACACATACACAGCACTTAACACACATTCACTAGACACTTATAACACAGCTTATGACTTATAGAGCACTTACACTCAGTACACAATACCTCACATCACACCATAGACACTTTCACTTCATACTACACAACACTCACACACCTCTATTTGTTCCTCATCTTTTGATGACTCATTTGATGAAGCCTTGATGATTCATCTTGATGAATTCATCTTTGTCGGTTCACCTTTTGATGGTTCTCTTGAGACTTCAGATTTACTGTTGTTCATGCTGATGCTTCCCACCCGAAGCTGAACAGAGTTAATATTAAGTCTACCCCTATGTTATAAGGTTTGAGAACTCCATGCCGCAGCATGATCCCTCCGCGTGAAGTCCCACGAACCCGACCCGCAGGTGCGACCCGCCGCGCCCCGCCCGCCGTCCAAGCCCGCCGCGTGCGCCCGCAGGCGCATATTCATTACGTCCCCCACCCGTGCGCCTCAGCATGCGCAATATACTGCGCCAATGAAAAATATCTCTATGATCATTCATTTTTAAATTGTCATACCTTAAACTTTTATAAAACATTTTGCGAACCTAAAACTTTACCTCATTACAGACCTATTATTATATTTAACACAATAGTCTATTACATTATTTTCTTTTATATTTTACTTATATTTTTAACTTATAAATTTTTAAATAATGCATTAAGAAGAAAAACCAGAGCGTTTATATAATAAACATTTTATTTTTATACTACAATTGTACGAAAATTTTATTAAAAACATTAACTTTACATACCTTAAGCAGTAAACTCATAAATCAATAAGGTGTTACCTACACCTAAGGATAGTATGCTTTTTACACAATGCTTTAACTCATTGTTTTTACACCTTTTTATACACCTTGCTTTTACATACCTTAAACATAAATCATAAACAAGTAAATTACATAGCAACAAGGGTTAGGATCCTTTGTTTAACTGTTATTCTGCTTTAACATCATAGTTTTACTTCTTTTAACTCACCATCATTTAATTAACATTAACATATCTAAGCTAAAATAGGTAATATCAATAGAGTGTTACATAGCAACAAGGGTTAGTATGCTTTTGTTTTTACTGTTTTACTTGCTTTAACTCATATTTACTGCTTTAACTCACATATTTTTAACATTACATACTAAAGCAGTAAATCATAAATCAATAATTTAGAATAATATAGGGTTTACTGGTTTACTGTTTACTGCTTTACGCTCATATTTTTTACTGCTTAACCTCAACAATATTATTAACATTACATACTCTTAAGCAGTAAATCAGCTAAATCAATGAGGGTACATAGCAATCAAGGGAGCTTAGTATGCTTGTTTTACTGTTTAACTGGCTTTAACTCAAAGTTTACTGCTTTAAAATCCAGTTTTAACTGCTTTTACTCAATATGTTTACCTGCTTTACATCCATGTTACTGCTTTACACTCATGTTTACTGCTTTAACTCATGTTTCTGCTTTAATCATAGTTTACTGCTTAAACTCATTTATTGCATTAATCATATTTTCTTTTATATTTTTTATTTTGTTTTAAGTACTTTTTATTTTATTTTATATTTGATTTTATTTATTTATTACTTTATTATTATTATTTTTATTTTATTTTATTATTACAACTATAATTTTGCTATGGCTTGCCGGGGGTCTGAGTCTGTTTATATCATATTCTTCCTAGTGATCTGGCGAGAATTTTGTATATTATTTTAAACACACACATATTCAACACACACACACACAACACACACACACACACACACCAACCGGCTGAAGAAATGAAATATAAGTCTTTTGTATGAAATAACATAAATTTGTTAAACATTTATGTTGAAGAAAATACGTACAATTTATATTACTTCATTTCAGTTAAACTAATTATTAATTTTCTTAAAAACTTTTTAAGACTGTTTTCGAAAGTACTTTTCAACGATTTATATTAAACTGTTAATACTTGTTTAGAAATTATAACTATCAAGTTTTAAAATAATTTTACTTAAACTTTCTGAAATGTTTTAAAAACATATATTTTACTACCTTAAAGCAATAAATCAAAATCATAATGGCAAGCCTCCTACACCCTCTAACAACCAAGCTTCCCGTTTTGTTCTATTCGTTACGCTTTACATCATATTTTAAAAATGGAATGAATAATAAATATACAAAAATAAGTTCTTCTCTCTAACATAACAATGTATTTTTAAAATCATTACTAGATTTTATTTAAAAATAACAATATCACTTAGCTTATACGTCTCCGTGTTTTTTATTAAAATATTTCAAAGTTTTTTAAATATTCGGCATTTTCTTTATTTATTTATTATTATTCATATATATTATTATTATTATTAATATTATATTATTATTTTATTATTATTATATTATTATTATTATCTATGTACACTTTGACAATCAGCAAAGGCGAAAAAACACAACAACCCTCACTCTTTACAGATACGAAACTGACTCTTCTCTGTAAATTGTAAAATAACTACTTAGCCCTAAATTGTAGCATAACCTTTTGTACCCGGGATTTAGGCCCTAATACCTCAGGTCAAAAATATATTTCAAAACTGACCTCTCGTAAAATGTGTGCAATAACTACGTAGCTAAAATTTAGGCCTCCATTAGGATAACTTTTTGTATCCAGGCTGACTTTAAGCCTAATACTGGTCAAGGAATTCCATATAGACAAAGAATCGAGAATCAATGTTATTCATTATTTAATAAATATATTTCAAACTAAAGCATGCTGGATCGCGTTAAGGACCGTTGAGCATTACGAAGGAAATGTTTTACCTTCTGTGATGGATGGAAGTAATCCTATCTATATACTATTGCGCATGTGATTGGTCCCGGAATATTTTATCGCTCTTTTCCCTTTTTAGGTATGTAAAAACATGTTTTTTCATTCCTAGCCTTATCTTGTGAATGGGTGAAAATTTATACTTAGTTCTTAAACATATTTGAACGCGTAAGTGGTTGATCCAAACCCATTTAAAATCATCACTCGTTTTACTGTTAAGCGGTGCACAAGCTCGTCTGGTTTGTATCAAAGTGTCTATTTTTCACTAATGTTACATGTTGAGATTCATGACCGTCTTACAATTAATACCTCTATAGAAGGATATTTGTACATGACATCAAGATCCCTTGGACTGACGGTTTTCATTTCTTATAAAAGAAAGCCTAAAGGGTTTGATTTTTACGTGTATTAATCAATCCTATATGCTCTAGTACCAAAAGTATTTTTATGAGCGCGGATGAACTACTTATGTCACCACGTTGAAGAATGGATCAAGGTGTACTCTAAGTCCACCGACTTTTTAGACTCACCGGAAGATTGTTATTAGCCTAAGAGAGGGTAGCGATGGTAGAACTTACTCTCGTGCATTTTTAAGTTATGATTTACACATCAGATAGGTAATAATGCTTCTAGTATGGAATGTACGTTTATATGAATCATGTCATTGATCCTACGACTCAAGAGATCAGTTATAAAGGTAACACGTGAAATAATATGTCTGAAGTTCTGCCAAGAGGGTATTTAATCAGATGAAGAACTTGAAATACTGGGCAATTACGTTAGCTTTAGCTCAATTCTAAGAATGTTAACCATGAAGTACTTGGGCTATTTAAAAAAACCTACTGAGATCCTGCTACTGAAAACTTCTTCAAACTATGAGCGGTGCAGAAATTCATACTATCTATTAAGAAAACAATGGATCGAAGTAATGATCTGCTTCATCCGACAGTAAAACATACTAATATCTGAGAGAGAACTTTTTACATATGTGCTATTGGATGGTATTGAAGAGATAAGAAACTATCTGAGAAAGCAACACCAACAAATGATAAGTGCATATTTGCAAAAGAATTTAGAGAGTTTAATTTGAATACGGCAAAACAATCATGTGTAAAATTCAGTTGAATTGTTATATTCTAATGGTTGAGCTTATATATATAATATACAATCCATGTAAATATAATTAATACTCTGTATTATATTTTATTTATCCTTATATATAAATATAGATATATAAGAAAATAATAATATATATAATATATATATATTAAATATAGTATATATATATATATAATATTATATATTAGTATATAATATATATAAATCTTGATTATATGCCTTATTAAATTCTAATTATCATAGTAAGTTTATTATCCTTATTTACCTTCTAATAAAAATTACATGTATGTTAACGAAGTTGAATGTATATAAATTATAAATCTATTGAGCTAACTAAATATAGTGTTAAAAAACAAACTTACGGCTCAGATATAAAAAAACATGTTTTACATACCTAAAGGCAAAAAGCGATAAAATAATTCTCGGTCAATCACATGCGCAATCATATAGAGATAAGGGATTACTGTCATCCACTCACAAGAAAGGTAACATTTCCTTCTTACCTCTCAAAAGATCTCCGGATTCTTTACTGATCATTTGAAAATATATTTATAAAATAATAAAACATTTGATTCTCGATCTTGTCTATACGCGGAATTACCTTTTGACCCTATTGCAAATCACCCTGATAAAAAAAGTTTATCCTAAATTTAGGCCCTAAATTTAGGCCTAACGTATTATTGCACCACATTTTACAGGTACAAAAGGAGGTCAGTTTGAAATATATTTTGGACCTGGTATTAGCCAAATCACCCGGGAACAAACAAAGCTTATCCAATATTTAGGCTAAAAGATAGTCTATTTAACAATTTACAGAGAGAGGTCAGCTTCGTACTTAAGAGTGCGGGTGTGTGTATACGCTGCTGGATTGTAATGTACATATAATATAATAATAATAATAAAAAGAAAATCCAATTATTTAAAAAACTTTCGAAATATATTTTAAATCCATAGTTGATAAGATACATATCTATAGTGAATAATTGTTATTTTGAAATAAAATCTAATGCTTTTAATAAAATACATGTTATGTTTACAGAGAAGAACTAAACATCCTTCAAATAACTTATTACATGGCAAAAGTGATTTGTTAAGTTATCATGGTTGTTCTGTAAATCTTGGTCATAGCTTGTGGAGGGTGAAGGGGGCTTGCCTCTGATTTACTGATTTATTTGCTTTAGGGTAAGTAAAATATGTTCTTCCTCCTTTGCACATGAAAAATTTTGTAAAAATTAATTTAAAACTTGATAGTTATAAAATTTATGGAGGTCTGATCAGAGGTTTAATAATAATCAAGATTTATAAGCAGAAATATTGATTTATTATAGAAGTTTTAAGAGAACTTTGAAATAATTCTTAGTTATAATTGAAATGAGTAATTATAATACTATTTAATTAATAACATAAAAGTTAATAAATTATATCTTATGGTTTCATACAAAAGCAACTATTTGATATCTTAATCAGTGGACGTGTGTGGTGTGTGTTGTGTGTGCGTGTGTGGTGTGTGTTAAATATAATAACAATTAGGCATGAAGTAAATAGATCACTAGATAATCTAAAAAAATAGAAAATAAATATTAATAAGAATCAAAATAAAAGTAAAATAATACAAAATTGATTCGAGTAATAGAATAATAAGAGTAATAAATATAAATAAAATAAATAAAAAATAAAAAAAAAATTAAAACAAAATTAAAACTAAATTCCCAAACCAAGAAGCAGTAAAGTAGTGAGTTAAAGCAGTAAAACATATGAGTTAAAGCAGTAAATCATATGAGTTAAAGCAGTAAAACATGATTAAAGCAGTAAAACATTAAAGCAGTAAAACAATATGAGTTAAAGCAGTAAACACATGAGTTAAAGCAACAAGGGATTGTATCTTTTTTTACTTTTATCTGCTTAACTCCAATTACTGTTTGGCTGCCTAAAATACTCATTTTACTGCTTTTAACTTCATATGTTTTACTGCTTTAAACAATTTACTGCTTTACTCATGTTTTACTTCTTTAACTCACAGTTTTACTGTCTTAACTCATGTTTTACTGCTTTAAGAACTGAATATATTTTATTAACATATGTTTCTTTTATATTTTTATTTTCGTTTAATACTTTTTATTTTATTTTTATTAGTTTGTTATTTTTATTTTTACTTTATTATTTGCTTTACCTAACTTTGATTATTATCTTATACTTTATTCATTTTATTACTATTATTTTATTTATTACTTATCTTATTTAACTAGTGTGATTTATCATCCATGTTATTATACTTTAACACAACACACACACACTACACTAACACAACACATCAACACACACTACGCTCCTGATTTAGCCATACAAATAAGTTCTTTGTATGAAAACATAACGTATAAATTATTAAAAACATTTTGATTTAATTAAATATTTACATTTATATTACTCATCAAATATAACTAAAATTATTCAAAGTTTCTAAAACTTCTTACATAATAAATCACATCATTATCTTTGCAACAACGAATTATTAAAGTTATACTTTTTGTTTAAAAATCTTATCCTATAACTTTAAGAATAATTTTACTAAATTTTAATGAAATTTTATTAAAAACGTATATTTTACGTACCCTTAAACAAATAAATCAATAAATACGGTAAGGCAAGCCCCTAGCACCTCTCTACAAGCTATGCAACGTTTTGTTCTATTGACTACTGCTTATCAATATGTTATCCATGTAAAAGTATAAAACAGACAAAATAACTTCTCTCCTGCTAACATTAACATTTCTATAAAATCATTCTAGATTTTATTTAAAAATAACAAATTAGTCACTTAGATTTATTATTCACTCGATGTTAATTAAAAATATTTCAAAGTTTTTTAAATAATCTGTCTTCTTATTATTCATTATTATTATATATATGTACATTGACAATCCAGCACGGCGTATACAAAACAACCCGCTACCCTTACAGACTGAAAACTACCTCTCTCGTAACAATGTGGCTTAAACTAACCTACTTATGAGCCCTAAATTAGATAAGCCTTTTTGTGACCCGGGTGATTTAGGCCTAATACCATGACTTCAAAATATATTTTCAAATATGACCTCTTTCCGTAAAAGGTGGTGCAATAATCTACGTTAG
>JABUQX010007987.1:0-13102 GCA_015478945.1 Trachelipus rathkii
CTCACATACTGCGTAAGTCGTCTCCATCTCAAGGTGTATGGCTCCTCCATTGTCCATGGTCGAAAACTTACCGCCTGAATGAAGACCAAAATTATCTACTGTCGGCGCAGGACAGACTCCCGCAATCATCTCCCCCCCTGCCTGTCTCCTTAGAGAATTATCTTTGCCCAAGAAACTTGCATTCTGAACACCTCTTCTCTCTCATATATCACAACATCATACTCTCTTATCGCTCTCCTCTCTAAATCTAGCTCTTCTGGCAAGATGCCATACAATTTTGTCTACTATGTCTCTCTACTCAAGTGCTCTCTCGAGCTCAGTCTCATGTGCACTCTTACAACCTACAATCCGCTAGAGTATATAATATACTCCGTATATTATCCCTATACTCATAAGCAGCTCGCCCCTGATCTCCCTCCCTCATTACGTAATACGGCTCTTCTTGCCTCATATCAAAGTTCGTACATACAATGTACAGAATTATATCACACTGTGGCCTATACAAAATGTGCAATACATTATCACACTATCTCAGGGAAGCTATTCTACAAAAATGTCCCATAATTTTATCGTCTTATACTAATCGATTGTGAGGAGGACCCTTTCACAATTTGATAGACTCTCATACACAAAATTTTTCTCCTTTTCAATCTGTATATGCTCTGGTCTCCCCAAAAGTTCTTATTATTGAGGGCGTTTCATCGGATTCCGCCAGATCATCAACTCCTCCTATTTTCGAGTGCAAACTATAAAGGTGGAAAACTTCATTGTATCCACCTCATTTACCAAATTACTGTTGAAATTACTATTTAATACTGCGTACGTCACTTAACCAACTCCTGTAGTCTATTCCATTTTGTTAGACACTTTTTAGTCGCTTTCCCTCCTATATCCCACTTGAATGTTTTCACTAAAATCTCTTCTCTATTCATTCTCTCCTCCTCCCTAAATTAAGTACTGCTCTTCGTAGAAGTGAACTAGTCGTTCGTTCAGTCGCGTGTGAATCTTCTAAGTAAACCTAGCAAATTCCTCTCCCCTCCAAAGTCACCACCCGCCCTTTCCTCCACATCGACCGAACACCATCTAACATAATCTCTTCATTTATTTCGCTGCCCTCCTCTTCCGTTACTCCCTCTCGCAATCAGAAATTGTTTGCAAATATCACACTAGCATAAGTTAAATACTATATGTTAATCAGCTCCATTTGGTTTATAAAAAATACTTCTTCGGAGTAAAACGACTACACGGTTGGCAACTACGCTTTGTCCCTCACCCATGTAAAAAAAGTTTACTACTACACCATGTTCCACATATCCTCGTTAATATTTAATAAGAGGGGCAAATGATTTAGCTTAGTTTTCTTAGGCTCTCCTCTTCATCGTCGTCTTTCTCATCTTCTTTTTTTTTTTTTTTAACAAAATTCTGTTATCAGCACTGAACTCACATCTTCTCTCTCGTCTCTCCACATCCTTTAACTCTCCTAAGTCCTGTAATAATTATATACTCTCGTTCTTCGTAATTCTTGCTACTCATATGCTCTTCTTTTCTGAAAAAATCATCCCCCATCTCTCTCAACAACATATAAAAACATCACATCTCTTCATCTACTCATCAACATACTCGTATTATATATCTTCAGGAAAGCACTCTACAATCATCATTCTCTGGCTAAGTTTTTTCGGCATCGCATGCTTGTTCTTAGGAGCCGGAGTCATGTGTTTTGTGTGGGAGGGCCTCTTCTCTTTTTGACCAGAACTGTTGAACTGAACATGATTGTGGGTGAGTGTATAAAGAAGTCCTGTTGTTAGACTAGTTTTTTCCACAAAACTGTTGACTTCTGCAGCGCTTCCTCTTAGATTGACATTTTGTATTTACTTACTATCTTTTATATATATATTATATAGTACTCTATATATAGATATTTGACTATATATATATATCATTATATATATAATATTATATATATATATATATATATATATTATATCCTCATATTATTTATTACTAATATATTATTACTTATCTATACTATATATATATAAAATATAGTAATTTATTAGTCATTTCTCTGGGGTATTCGTCGTGTTTTGGTCAGTAGAAAATTTAATTTATATGAGTATAGTGTTCACCACACAACTAAGAACAGAAGAAACACACGGAAGAGAAAACGAGCAGATCGCCGGAAAAACCATTGATCATTTGGAGTATACTAGAAAAGAGAAGAATTCTATAAAAACACGTCACGTTATAAAATACTCGCTCATCCATCTGCTATCAAAAAGGAAAATTTGTCGCATGAGAATGGGGGGGTCCAGAATGAAAAGGGAAGTTTTTGCAATTGAACACCAAGGAACGGACAAAACAGGAATGTGATCCTGTGTGTGTGAGCATTACCAATAACGCGGAGGGGAGGAGCCTTTGAAAAGTCCAATCGAAATTAAAATATTTGTCGCACATTAATCTTGAAAATTGTAGGAAACTTCCTTATATTTTCCGTATTAAGCAATGGATATAACATTTTAAAACTTGTGAATAACAATAGTTAAGACCTACACTTATATTTTGGGAACCGCTCATTGGCTTACATTTCATTGTCTAGTCATAAATTTGATTAATCTCTATAGAAGGGTGGTATCAAAGGGCTTACATATTGAATATTGATATAATAATAATTATAACTCCATAGAAGTTTGTAACGGCTCAACGCCTGACACGCTAGACATAGATGTCCTCTTCATAAATGGACCCTCTCGATATTAAAAAGAAAGGTTGTCCGGCTCACTGGAAACGAAATACTATTCCCTATTGCAGGCTTTATGCGTCTTCACTTGCACGGCTGGTCTAATGGTTTAATAGTATCGCAAATAACTGAACGCTGACGTAATGTCCCCGTCCCCGCACCAAAATATGTGTTTATAATACAGATCTAGTAATAAATAAGTGAATTTTTAGTGGCTTAACAGTGGATAGTGATAATAGTGGACAGTGCACAAGAAATAGTATAACAAATATTTAGTAGTGGTTAATAAATGTTTTTAATATAATAGAATGGATTAGTTGTTAGTGATAGAAAAATAATTATTATTACTCTACCGTCATTATATTAAAAAATATTAAGATCAATATAAAATCGAAGATGAAAACAATATTATTAAATAATGATAACTATATATTATAATCTGATATATATATACCTAGAATATACTATATATATATATATATATAATATATATATACTATATTATATAATACTATATACTATATATCATTATATATATATATATATATATATATACCGGGCTATATATTTGTATATGTATATGTGTGTATTTATGTATGTATATCGATGTATATATATTATATAATATAATACTATTTTTTTCTTTTTTAAATGTTTTAATTATTTATAATAAAAAGCGCACCGGTAGCTCAGTGGGAATAGAGCAACGTCGCCATATCAAGCGGGGTCCCCAGGTTCGCAACTGGTCGGAGTAGGGATGGAGAATGTGAGCATATATACTCAAACTCCTTGGGCTTGGGATCCGAGTCCTGCTCGGACGATTAATTGAGTATCAGACAACCCCCTCTTAGATATTGCAGGAGCTCTGCCACTTAGGAGTGGTGGTGTTTACTTTTCTGTTAAATATATATATATATATATAATATAACTAATATATATATATAACTTATATAATATATTATATATATATATATATATATTATATCATAGTATATATATAATATAGTAGTATATATATATTACGCGAAATTTTAAGATACTGATATACGATACAAGTACATCCACAATTTTTTACATATTCAAAGCCAACAACTGAAGTTTACCTCATTAACTATATTACTATCTACATATATATATATAATAATATAAATTATATTATTATACTATATATATATATATATTATATATATATTATATATATATATAATATATATTAATATATATACTATATATAAATATTATAGATTTATATTTATATATATATATATATATAATAATAATATATATATATTATTATATATATCTATATATAATACTACTATATATTATTAAACACTATATATATATACTATATATATATACTTAATATATATACATATATAAACCTTCTATATTATATAGGCCTTTGAAGTACTCAGGCAATTATGGATTCGAAAACCGAGACGCCTCTATAAAAGCTCTCGATTCGAAATCCCATAACTTTGGTGCTGAGTACCAAAGGACCTATATATATACGGGTATATATTAATAGGGTATATATTTTATATATATACTATATTATATATTATATAATATAGGTATAAATATAACTATAATAATATATATAATATATAATATATATAATATATATAATATTAATATATATCATATATATATATATCTTTGTCGGGCGGGGGCGATGTTGGTGCTGCTTTTTTTGTCCTCCTTATAAAGAATCTAATTAGTTTCCTTCCTCGCTTAAAATGATACATGGCTATGAACAAATTGAGAGACACCTTTAGATCTCTACTATATTAAACTCTTTTCATTCCAGAACAGCAGACACATCGAGTTCTGTAGCGCAGAGCATCAAGTATGCTAGACGATTACTTCCCGAATTTAGGAGAACAACATATTTCCCCCCCACCCCCACACCCACCAGGATACTGCTTTAACTACAACCCGGCGTGCGCCGGCTCGGCGCACCGGCCACTGCCCATCCCACGCGACTCTCCTCATCGGTAAGAACCCTACACACACCTTCCTTTAATAAGAACCTGGCCTTGTAGCGAACACAGCACATAGGACGGGAGGGTTGAGGGTAAACTGTTGGTGTAGGTGTTCGGCACTAGTAAACTCAACGACTTAGTCCCCCCTTTTAAATCAAAAAAAAAAAACAAAATTCCAATCACGGATTTAATTGCACCAGTCAGCCATGAGCATTTTGGGTTGTTCGATTTATCGGATTGCTTTCCTTGCCATTACGTGGCATCATAATCGTACTTCTTCCCTCTTGGTTGATAATTTATAATTCAAACAAACCTCGCTTATTACACCAAACTTTCCTAAAACTAAGTCAATACAAAAAACAGACAAAATATAATAGAAAGATCCACACACCCTTTTTCAGGGGTCCTCCACTTTACCCTCCTTACTTTCAAATTCCAACATATACCCCTAAATTTATTTTAAAAATTCAGACAACTTGTTCCAACAATACATAAAAAGCGCCTGTCACTTCAGTATTTATGTCCATCGCATCCAAGACTATACATTACTGTAGGTGTTATTTTAATACTCTATCCGATAGGGCATAGTACGTGGCGCGCAGCCGGAGCGCATAATATATCTTTTACATATTATTCTTTATTTTATTAAGTTACAGAAAAGTTTTATCAGTAAAACTCTTGCATAATGAAACTTTATTTCTCTGTATTTTATATTTGTTTCTTTTTTTTGTGAAATCAATTCTCTTGTATTTTTTTTTCTTTATTTTTCGTTATCTTCCTTATTCTTTGTGTTCCAGGACTTATTGTTTGCACATTCTAGTTCATGGCTTGCCTTTCTTTTGTTGTGTGTTGGTGGGTGGCTCTTGGTGCTGTTGTCCCGACGGAAGTGCTGTTCTTTGCTGACGGGGGTTCTCATGTGCTCTTCTTATCTTTGTTATTTGCGGTTTTGGTCGACGACGTTGCGCGGTGTGGGTGCAATGGTGGAAAAGGTGCGTTTAGACGTGGTGAGGATGTGTGGATGCAAATCTTTTACCATTGAACATGAATTGAAAAATGACGTGGAGAAAGAAAATAATTATTTTTAGGTTTTTTTATGGAATTTGCAACACAGGCGTATGAAAGGTTTAATAGGGAAGCTTTAATGGCCAGGTATTGTGATATATGGTGTGTGGTGGTAGGCTTCTGAATGGGTTCAAAAGTATGTATGACGTAGTTGAAAGCGGTAGTGTAAACAATAAAATGGGTGGTCAATGGGTGATTTGGTTTAGGATTAATAGCGGGAGTAAGACAGGATCACAAAATGCATGTAATTATGTATGGATATTCATTTGTAAATATGAGTACATTGAGGGTTCATTTTTTTTACAAGGAAATGGTGAAAGGGAATGGTTGGTTACGCATTGTGATGGGGGAATGATTTGAGATTTGGAAGTTTGGGTGCATGATCCTTACCTCCTTAATCATTGCGAGATTATTTGGTTCTGTGTGGCGTGAATCTGAATAGAGTATTTTGGAGATTGGTAGAAGAGAATTTGCGCAGCGCGTATGTAACAAGGCGGTGGTTTTGGAAAGTACACGTAGATAAGAGTAAGGTTATGGTTTGTGAGTGAGGACAGTCTCAGTCGGAAGTATGATGACTAGATGGCTGAAGCAGCTTGCGAGCAAGTGTCTTGAGTTTAAATATTAGGTAGTTGTTGCGATGAGAGGGAAGGATTTGATGTCAAGAGTGTAGGGAGGAAAGTGTGGAATGGCAGGTAGGTTGGTGGTGACAATTATAGTTGTGAATGTAAGGGCTAAGTTTGAGGCGCTAGGGATTACAATGAGGGATGTGTTACTGTCTAATTGGTTGGTGTGAAACACTTGTCTGGAATAGAAGTATAGATAAAGTTAATGTTTGGACAATTTAGGAGCAGGATTTGCTCCACCAAACCATAAACTCACCCAAAACCACCAAACATCAATTCTTTGTTATTATTGCCTAATTGACTTTCTCTTTTTAAATAATGTAAACTGCGAAGACATAGTAACATGGGTTTCCTAGCCAGTACCATGAAGATAAAAAGAATTTAATTTAATAATCTATGCATAAAACTGGTATTAGTCCACTTTTGAACTGCAGTAAATATAATATTCAAGATTTGCACCCAATAATCAACTCCCAACAACAAAAAACAAAAAAAAAACAAAACAAATCAAAGGCACATTTCAAGGCTTTTTAGTAATATTTTATCAGATAATGAGAATGTTATTGAAATTCCATAATTTTAGCTAAAATTTTTAAACAAAAGGTAATAAATACTTGAATGTAAGTTTTCAGATAAAAATGTTAATGGGAATACTATGCTATCAATACTCTGAATAGTTTATTAATTTTTTTGATCCTCGAGTGCTGTAATTCTTAAAGCATTTCAGCCTTTTATCGTTCCCAGATCTATTTCTATTTTTGCTCCAAATGATCCAAACGTTGCAAAAGACTTTCTATTTATCCTGAACTTCTACATTTCTCTAAATGGCCTTTTACCCTTTCTATTTTTCTTTGTTATATTCTCTTGCAGTAATTAACAAGAACTCTGTTTGCGTTGGTGCATTTAATACTGTCCCTCTTCCATTCATAGCCTTATGATCTTTCCCTGAAATGATACTTCTTGAGGCATTTTTACATATCTGTATATTTGATTTTAAAAATTGTATTTAATTAAAAATATTTAATAATATAAGGATATCTTAAAAGTTAAAATATTTATATAAATAGGAAAGCTTGAAGATTTTTTTGAAAACGATTTATTTAAATATAATATATATATATAATATTAATATATAATATATTATATATATATAATAAATATTATATATACTATATATACTATATATATTATTATATACCTATTATATATATATATATATATTTATACGGTAATATATATATTATATATTTATATATATAGTGAATCCATATTATATACTATATTATATTTTATAATATCTTATAATAATCTCTATATAATATATATCTATATAATATATATATATATCCCACGCCCGCTGGTCCCAGTTATCTTGTCAGTTGGTGGGTGGGCTCTCTGGGATACTGTCGGGCGGGATATATATACTGCTCTTCAGTGTCCTAGAGCGAAAACTGGACTTTTTGATTTCCCACATGAAGTCGCCTCGATTAATATGTATATGTTGCCTCCTTTCCGCATCACAGCCCCATGGTGCCATTCGGTGCTTTCTGCATTGGGTTTTCCAAGTTCAACACCACTAACACTTCTCCCCGTGGGATGAGGGTAACGTTTAAAAAACCCGTTCCAGTTTCGTGAGCTCACGCTTGACTGGCCGCAATATGTAGGGAAACCTAGAGCCTGCTAACCAACTGGGAGTAGGGCGGCCCTGAGCTTTCCTGCACTTTGTGTTGATATAATCCATACTTTGCGTGAAGATATAGGTCCGTGTGGTAACGGGTGGGTCACCAGACGTAAGAGTTCTGGGAGGATCTGCCGAGGCCACATCCACAGCCCACTCTACGGGGTGGGGTCCGGGTGGTGTGTGGGTCTCTGGATTGTGACCTGCTGTGGAAGAGGGAATTAACCTTCTTAATGAAAAATATACGCCTTTCCACCCATCCTGTTATTTACGTTTATACTCTCATTTGCATTTATTGCTTATGTTGTTCATCCATGGAAGACGATTTGTGTAATTTTTTATGGAAAGTCTTCAAAAATAACGTGTTTAAACAAAGGTGAGCTGAACAGACAACACAAACCCAATTCGCATCTGCCAGGTTCCCAGCTGACCCTACCGTTGGTCCTACTACTTCTAGACCTGGTACTAATACTCCTTGCTTTCTTCTTCATAACACCATTGAGGGTCCTTCGAAAATTTATTCGATTGTCGACCAGCAACCACGAAGCGCTCAGGTGCCCAAGGTCCCGGGCAAATCCGCAAAAGGTTGCCCACGCGTAAATAGTCGTCTCATTTCGTTTTACTCCTGATGCCTGCACCTTCCTCCAGGAAATGTCAGCAGACATGTCATTCCGAATGTATTACATTACTGCGATGCTATACCTCCAAAATCTACCGACTATAGAGCAATCATTATCCGAAATGCCCTTGAAAAAGCCTAGGCGATGCAGAGTGCAGTAATTATAGAGGAATTCATTTTCGTACAGGGTATTAAACGAAATCAAGTTCCATTCTGTATCCTTAACGTCTCTTGGGATGTTCTTATTGTTCTACTCCTGGAATAGAAACACATCTAAAGGCTATTTATTGTCCTATTCAGAGAGACGAGACACACAGCTGTTCTTTTGGAAGACTCCGAACAGGAGAAGATTCCGTCACCACTTTATTAGATTTCCCCTCGCGGGGAACTCTGAACAAACCAATCGCTTACACTGACTTTAACACCCCTTATCCACCTACAAGAGTCAAATAGGACGTCACAAGTTAACACGGTTTCGGCAGTTATCCTCGACCAGAGTTGCTTCAATGTCAAGTTTGGTATCCGCCCCCGAAAATCTGTTAGGGGAAGACAGATAATAATGACACTCGGCGAAGAGTGCGAAAACAACGTCTAAGCGTGATATAAGCACTTATTTGAGAAAACTGCTAAAGGACCACAGTGATCCTCTTTCAATGCCCGTGTGTCTTCTGTTTGAAAAGGAGGCTTTTAGAGTCTATGTACATACATAAATATGAGCAGAGAGATGTTGCATACCAAGCTCAATGAAAATATCAGACAAATCAAATCAATCTTACGCCACAATTACCTCCACGCCTCCCGGTGTTAATCCGCCAACACATACCTCCTAATAGAATCCTCTCATCGTTATCTATCCAGTTATAATTCCGTTTGAAACCCGAGGCAAGTACTGCAACCAGTCTACCTGTACTGTCCACACTACCAACTTCTCAAAGAGCACAAAAGCAGCCCTTGATTGAATTCCGCGTCCAAGACCAATCAACAAGCCTATCCTGAGCATAAACTCTCAACAAGCTACCAATGAAACTAAGCTAGCTCATCCAATACAAATTTTGGAAAACACTTCTCCAAGACGCACTGTCCCATACTCACCAAATGGGTTCAAACTTATGCAAGAGGACAGTCTCTTTGTCCCCTTTAATTCGCCTCCCTATTACTAAAAACCCTGGTAAGATGTTTTAACAACACAGAAAGACAGGTCGCTAGTTAGGATTATTCCTTTAAATATAGAGCAACGTTCTTAAACAATACCACATATATGTTAATCACTTCCGAAAGAGACTCGCTAAGTTCTAACTTCTGAGACAAATGCAAAGGGCTTTAATCAGACTGTACCAAACAAATCCAATAATGAAACACTCACTAACCATCATCTTAAATAGTTCCTACATGTAGACGTTTTTTAGTTCCTATGATTCTCCTATAAATCATCTCCCCGAGTTTCCTTTTATCGGCCTCTACTTAGGGATTCTATACCTAAGATGAAATAGGATAACGCTTTCCAAGATGGAGCTCGATCGATGACCTTCTCTCTTCTAATCGCTTCCTGCACTTCCGAGAAAGGTGAATAGACTGTTCAACATAAACGTCGCAACTCTAACGTTTGGTTGGTGGCATGAAAATGGACCCAGAGGTCCCCATTTCCATCAAACTACTCAAAATCAAGTCCGCATATGAAGGTACTGGAAATTTCTCCTAAAGAATAATTTACTCCTAGTAACTCAGTACATACAGGTATTCTCAAAAGAAATACCCTGTTTTTGTTTACACCTTCCATTTCCATGGAAACACTCTATGCACTCACATGTTACATTCGAATTGCTTGAAAGACGGGTTCTAAGTACTGGCTCACCTATAATATGAGCTTACGACCTAATTAACCACCACCACATAAAAGTTGGATTTGGATTGAATTCAACTTATTCGCATTTCATGGTGAGCACTTTAAATAACATTTGAAACTCTCCCTAAGAGTCATACAACTAAAATCCTGGTGTTAATACCACTCTCCCTTAGGGTTTTGTTTCCTCTCTACGGGCCTATTATTGTCATCATTCCATTCACGGGCCTCAACATTTCCATCATAGAATATGTTTATTAACATCATACATTTATTAACCATGGTCAACTTTCTTCAATGGAATTGTCGTGGCTATTACTCTAATTGTTGAAGAATTGTTCAAACAATAACATTATGACTAAATGTGTATATGTGCGGACTTCGGAGCTATGTTGGATATCTTTAATCATCTGTAAAATTAAAAATTGCAATGCCTAACTTAGGAATATTGATTTTTAACACAGAAACAGAAAAAAAATACAGATGCTTTTTAGCACTCTGAGTGTAGCATAATAATATAAATTAATATAAAGGAACAATATAATGTTCAGTTTGTCACTTTAAATAAACTCGATTCATTACCTATTTTTGATTGTAAGAAACGTCTTGCCTCATATTTTGTTTTTTAATCAATAAAAATTGATTAAATAATAAAGTGCAACGTACTTTCCTCTTAAAAATTTCAGGTTCGTTATTAATTAGGATTACTGTTAATATAGAGTATATTTCTAGTATATTTAATCCTCTGGACATTTAAAAACAATAATTAAATCAATTTAATAGTAATGCTAAGTACTGGTCTAAGATGAATAAAATCGTGTTTCCTATTCTAAGTAACGTTGGTTCATTAATGAGCTTGTTTCAAGATTGGTCGCTTTTGTCATACCAAAAGCGTCAAATAACACCTAATGTTATAAAGACTTGCTTTCTTTGTTTGACTACAAAATTGTTGTTCAGGAGAAAAGGTGGGATTCTCATATATGTTGCAACACTTCTGTTTTAAATATTTGTCAATGACTAAACAAGAAAAAAATCTACGGTATATCTTATGCAGTCTCGATGCTTTGGCGAGAGCAAAGAGATCATGTCAACAATGGTAACTTTTTCATGACCTTTCCTTCGGAAAGGGTAATTCAAAGAAAAAAAAAGTGGAGTGTACAGTATCCGAATTTTCCATCAGCTGCATATCACTGCCCCATGGAGAAAAGCATTCTATCCAGATTTTGCATTGCCTTTGAGAAAGTAGCTGATATTCAAGACACCGAGACACCTACATCGCCACATGGTCTAGATCAACTTGTTATAAATATCGATTTACCCAAAAATAAGACGGGAATTTTCACCCTGCAAACTACGCCAGTGGAATCTTGCACCAGCTAATGTTAAAATCTCTATATTCCGTGATCGCCAAAAGTATTGTACTACACTACTTTTCATCGAAGAGAACTGGTTATTTTTTGAAATAATATTGATGGTCTATGGCCAACCTTTAACATCAGTCACAATCCAGATGAGTGAAGATTGTTCATCTACTGATCCAAATTTATTTTGAAAGCTGCTTTGTTATATAATTAAAATCTGTCATCAACTCTAGCAGGTTACCCCTCATATTAAAGAAACTTACGACAGCATGAAAAAGATATCAAAATTTATAAATTACAACCAACGACAGTGGCGGAATTGTTGAGATTTAAATTATTTATTTCTTTTTTTGCTGGGTCTGCCAACTGGTTAAACGAATAATATTGTTTAATTTTTGAATAGGACAATCATGTCAGAAATTTTCACTACATCAAAATTGGCAGGCAGTTTCGAAAACAAATGGTACAGATCAGAAAAACATTCAACATCTTCAATTTGTTCAATCAGGTGTTGTTGTCACCACCCTTGCACATTAAACTTGGTATGGTGAGATCTTCTATCAACACTCTCAGCTTTCTGAAAATTTCCAACGTAGGTTATCAAATTCGTTAATTTCTCAGAGAAGATGTGTTTGATTCTGTGCTGAAAGTGAAGAAAAAATCATCATGGAAAGCTCTTTTCAATTTTGAGGAATTTACTTTCTTGGAAAATACAACGTCTCCAGTTGTAAGAAACTCTAAATAAAAAGATTTATTTAGAATACAAGTAGTTGAGGTTAATATATTTCTTAGATTTCATCTTTAATTTTTTCCATCTAATTGTACAGACCAATAAAAGCAAGATTGATTTTATTATGACATTTCAAAAAGGGAAAAACGGTATCAAAAGGAATGAAATCGATCTATGTTTCCTGATTATTGGCAAACTTTGGTAAGAGTTGCTCCATTTACAGAAATGAAAAAAAAGGTAGAAGTTTTTTTTCATATATACAGATAAACACCACGTTAACGGGCAAAGCCCTAATCAAATCAAGGAGGGTGTGTACTCAATTAACGTCCGAGCAAGACGAAGTCAAGACCAAGGAGAAAGAATAGCTCTCATTCCTCCATCCAACAGTTGCGAACCTGGAACCCCTTCGCCTTTGTTTGGCGAGTTACTGCAACACTGAAAACTAGACCGGGCGATTTGTT
>JABUQX010007989.1:0-2500 GCA_015478945.1 Trachelipus rathkii
AACGAGAGAAAGATATAGAAAAAGAGATTAACTGTTTTACTTTTTCGCGCGTCCTTCTTTTTGAAATTTTTATTTATTTATTTATTATTTAATTATCTATTCCATTAATTATTATTAGTATTATTATTATTATTATTTATTTATTATTATATTATTATTATTATTATTTATTTGTATTATTATTATTATTATTATTATTATTATTATTATTCTTATTATTATGATTAGTAATGATATTAATTATTTTCTTTCGGACATTTATTTGTTGATTATTATTTTTCTAATTATTTATTGATATATTTTTATTATTCAGATTCATTATTATGTATTGTGTATGTTTTTATTCTTATATTTCCTACTCATTTCTCCTCAAATAATAGATTAATAGATCAATATAATAATGAAAAAGCACTTCCACATCTGATGTTCAATCAATTGTGCCCTCTGTTTTCTATTAGCCAAATTTTAGCCAAATGATTTTTTTTTTTTTTTTTTTTTTTTTTTTTTTTTTTTTTTGACGGGAAATGAAGTTCCAAATTCCTGTTTTTACATTATTTCCAAAGGAAAATTTATTATTGTAATGTAATAATTAATTGGGTCAATACATTAAAATCTTATGGTTGAACTTTGGCCACTATTTTAACCATTTTTTTTAATTTCATAAATGTTTGGGTTATAATTAGAGTTGATGGGTCGGCATTCATCAGATCATTTTCAATATCGCGATCGCAAATAGCTGATGTTATATTTATGCCGGTTGGCTGAATGTCATTATCAACCTATAAACAAGGGTTGTGGGTCGGAGTCGCAGGGAGTCGGTACGTTTTGGGAAGAGAGTTGGAGTCGGAGTCGGCAATTTTGAAAAGGTTGGAGTCGGAGTCGGTAATTTTGAAAGAGGGTGGAGTCCGGAGTGCGGTAATTTTCAAAGAGTGGAGGTCGGAGTCGGAAGTCGGATAATTTTCAAAGGGTGGGTCCGGAGTCGGGTATTTTGAAGAAGGGTGAGTCGGAGTCGGAAAATTTTGAACCGACTCCACAACCGCTGCCCTATAACTAAGGAATTATGAAATGAAATCCTAATAAATTGCTAACTTAATGGTTGCATGCCGACAGCAGTTCGAAACTAGTAGAAGAATGCGAATTTTGAGTCATTTTTTATATGAATACAAGAATGGGTTAGATAACCAGCTGAGAGTTAATGAAAAGAAGTTTAAAGTTTATATATAGACAGAGACTCTGAGAAAACCACTATTGACACAGAATGGGAGGATAGGTAGTAGGCGCACATAAAGCAAGCAGCCTATCTTGTTGAAACGAAGCTAGGCAAAAATAAGTAGAAGAGAAATAGGTAACACGTAGGATGGTAGTGTTTGGAGACCTGCGAAAGTATACCCATGACCCTGTCAAAATGCTCGATATGTAAAAGCCCACCATACAAGACTTACGATAAGTCGGCTTAGGACAGATAGATTATAAATTCTGGTTGGGAAAGATAGTATAACTCCATTTAAGTTTGAGCTCCGAAGTCAAGGTGATGTTCAGAAAGAAGAGAACTGGGATGCCAGATGATCCAAGAATTGAGAAGTTACGAATGTTTTCACAAAGATATCTAAACAGGAATAGGAGGATGAGAGTTTATAGGGCGATAGTTTGCATCAAGCTGCTTCCTTCTTCGAAATAGGTTTGACATTGTGCGCGTCTTCCATACGGGATTTGCAGGACCAATGATTATAGATCTGAGAAAGGACGAGTGAGTAAAGCACGATCGTATCACGTATGTGTTAGGAAAGAAGAGTTATACGAAAGAAGGAATGAACCTGCTCATTCCATCAGTGGATTAGCCAATTCGCGAGCCATACCTCAGCTCGACAGGCCGCCGAAGCATCATCAGCTTCAAAGCTATCATCTGGATAATATTGAGTGAACTATGCAAAGTCCTCCGAGTTAGTCGCAAATCAAAGCTGTAAGAAGAAATATTAGGGAAGGATGGAGTTTGGATTGGAGAGAGAATTGCATTCAAATAAAAGTTAATAAGAGCTGTGGCTCTAAGATTTTACCAGAGAGAAGCGAAGGTAGAGTATTGTATGGGTAACAGGAATCAGTGATAAAGCATATTGTCAGGATGGTTCTAAGAATTTAGGAGAAGACAATTCAGGCACCATATGCGCGTCAGATCCATTATGAGTTTTTCTCAAGCTTTGAAAAATGCTTGAATTGGTAATCGGCCCCTCGATCACCCCCTCCTCTGGATGCACATTGTTGTCTAGCTTGAAATCCCTCTAGCTATTTATATTTTTCAGACCGACTAAATCTTCTTCTTTGTAACTTTAAATAGTCAGTTAGCTGTGGTCAAACTCCTCGATATCTAAGCCTATCATGCTTTCGCATTCGCGCTGATATAGAATAGAGATGCAAGTCCTGCTGTAGACCAACATTAATCTACTAATACGTTGCATTCAAGAGGGTAAAAAGCAAAAAGGGCGTAAGTGAAAAGTTGTTATAG
>JABUQX010007989.1:7500-10000 GCA_015478945.1 Trachelipus rathkii
TATTTTACAAGTACACGTAGAAGTTTTTCTTTACAAGAATAAATGCTAATAAGTTTTGAACAAGCATGATTATGTTATGTATTGATTTTAGGTAACCGTAACTTTTTTTTTTTTCAAAGTTTTAGAAAAAAATGGTGATTGCTTATGAATGGTGGTGTATGAAACCACTAGATCTACTACTCTAGAGAGATGCAAATAAAAACAACTGAAATAAGCCTTTATATTTTTTGGAGCCAATTCAGGTGATTATTCCGGTGCTTTAATAAGTTTATTAACGTGATTTATAATTATATCACAAAGTTTATAAACTTCCGATATTTCTGAACAGTCTTAATATTTAATAAAATAGATTTTGTTAAAAATTTATTATCAATTGAAAATTACGTTTTCTAGTGTTTAAGATTTTGAGTGTACACTACAACAAATATGGGATATAGTGATAAGTTATATCATTATCATATGATAACCAATTTATTTTTTTTAGGCGACTTATTTATATTTTATTTATTTGTCATTCTTACTCACTTATATGAGTAATTCGCAAAGTCAATCTTTTTTTAATTTCTCTTCTCACTTGCTCTATTATTGAAATATATAATCAGTTGATGCGCCAGATATAAGTTTACTCGCCGGATGTTGTGATATCCATATTTTAATTGTAGATATCCGATTTGGATATACATCACTTAATTAGCTTAATATGAAGTTTGTTGGTTCATTATATTCCTGTTCTCAATTGATTAAACATCTTTAAACTTAACTGAAATATTTAAGTTCCGGAATGGCGCTTCTTGACTTGCTCTTTGTCAACAAAAATCTTCTTTTGACAAGGGAACACAAATGATTACCTGCAGTGACCATCACATATAATTAACGTTCTCTCCTCTCTCTCTCTCTCTCTCTCGTTCTCTCTCTCTCTCTCTCTCTCTCTCTCTCTCTCTCTCTCTCTCTCTCTCTCTCTCTCTTTCTTTTCTCTTTTCTCTTTCTCTTTCTCCTTTTCTTCTTTTCTCTTCTCTTTTTCTCTTTCTTTTCTTTTTTCTTTCTCTTTCTCTTCTCTTTTCCTTTCTCATCTCTCTCTTCTCTCTTCTCTCTCTCTCTCTCTCTCATCTCTCGTTCTCTCTCTCTCTCTCTCTCTCGGTGCTCTCTCTCTCTCTCTCTCTCTCTCTCTCTCTCTCTCTCTCTCTCTCTCTCTCTCTCTCTCTCTCTCTCTCTCTCTCAGAATTAGATATTTTATAATTATTATCTTCTGTTATCCATTTTATTATTATTTATTTTCTTATTATTATTATATTTTAAATTATATTTATATTATTTTATATTATTATTATTATTTTGTCTATGATTTGCATATCTGTGTATAACGTGAAGGATTGACTAGCTAGATTTAATTTTCGACCAACCCCAAAGTCAACACAATGTATGCAGTTCGTACAAAGGTAAAATTCATTTTTTTTTTTTTTTCATTTGAATATTTAATTTTGTGATGTTTAAAATTACTGCGCAAATATTTTTTTACTCTACCATTAATAAATGTATATTTTTTTTTTTTTAACTACAATTTTTATTTTTTAATTGCTTTTAATTATTATTATTATATTTTGTTTTACATCGTGTAAAAACTTCGGTAAAGTAAATTTTGACTAAATAAGACACTTGTTTACGTCGTTAAATTTTCGCGGTCGTGGATTAGTGAATCTCACGATATACTTTCCGAGAGAAGAGCGGTGTGTAGGGAGGGAAGGGAGGGGTTGATGGAAAATGTACGACCCCCTTTGATGCCCTGACCCTTCTCACCCAGGGCCCATTTCGTGGTGTTATTTTGTACATTATATTTGTTTTAATCAATTTCGTATTGCACTAAAATTGAACTGTTACTTCCCGTTTGCATTTCAAAATGGCGGGCGTGAGGCGTTGATAACCTGACGGACGGTACCTTTTTTATGAAGTAAAGTCGTTGATCATCATACCGACACATATGGGTTACGAATCTCCTCGCATGTATAGATTAATAAGGATTTTCTTGCCTTTGAGGACATATTTAGAATTGGTCTAATACATATACGTTTGTTTTAGAAATTATTTGTTTTTATAATTTTAAATTTGTTTTTATTAATTTTTTTGTTAAATGTATAAATGTGATCAGCTTTATTCGTTTCAGTTGCGTCTGTAGGTATTTAATAGGTTTAATATGTTTCAATTTGAAACAAGGTCATTTCGAAACTATATAAGTGATTTTTTTTTTAAATTTTTATTTATTTATAAAATAGGTTTTCTCGGTATTTCTAATCTTCTGAGGGGTTGCCTCCTCTTGTGCAGTGCCTAAAAAACCACGTTTTGTCACTTGTGCCTGACTATTTATCAGACTGTTCCATTTCTCATTTCATTACAGAAACGACATTAGTCGTACAGTTTTTGTCGTTTTATTTCAAATTCCAATTTTTTTGTGACTTGCGATAATTTTTTTTTAATGACCAATCATTATATAATTGATAATCCGACT
>JABUQX010007989.1:15000-17500 GCA_015478945.1 Trachelipus rathkii
CTTCTGTTGTATTTCATTAATTCTATAAATTAATTCTATAAATTCTATATTTAAAAGCTAATCTATTTTTATTCTAGTTTGTTTTATTGCATGATTTGAATGAACTTTTTCAAAGGATTTATTTTAAAACTTTTTAGTAGCTTAACCTTATGATTAAATTTAAATACTTTACATGTCTTGGTCTAGTGTTCAATGATTAATTTTTGTTTTTAGTTTCATGTTAAATATATACTGTATATATATATATATATATATATATATATATATATATATATATATATATATATATATATATATAATATATATATATATATATATATATATATATATATATATATATATATATATATATATATATATATATATATATATATATATATATATATATATATATATAATCATTTACTTCATACTTTCGAGTTAAACACATACGTTTCGGTTAAATATTTTACTAATAACTGGCCCTTCATTAGTTTTTTTTTCAAATTCATTTTGGGTCTGGAATATATTCATCCACATTGATTTTATGAAAAGTTTCTTACTAGGATGATTCACGCTAAATAAAAAAAAAATGTAGATAATGAAATTTTAAAAAAATATATATACTCACAAGAAAATGTAATGTTAATACATTTGGGATCATAAATTTACAACCACAGGGAAATTGGTTTATATAGAGGGTCCCCTTGGTTCCCTTTTTAATTATGGTCTTTTTTCATTCATTCCTTTAGGGTTACTTTAAAACTACCCTGCTTTTAGGTCTACTGAAATTTCTCTCAATCAACAATTTAAATAATTTTAAAATTTAAATGCTCTTATGTTTTCCTCTTTACTTAACAAATAACTTGTACTAAAAAATTGTCCACACGTGCCCTCACAGGCTAATATATATATATATATATATATATATATATATATATATATATATATATATATATTATATATATATATATATATATATTATATATATAATAATCTATATATTATATATATATATATGATATATATACATGATATATATATATATATATATATATATATATATATATATATATATATTATAAAATCCCTGCCCATTACCTAATTACCTAGCACCACTATCCTTTTATTTACTCTCCTCATCCTTTTCTCTCACACAGAATTCCTCCTCCTCAACCAACTTGAATTCCTTTGATGAGGGATCGGATTGGCAGTCGGTAAGTTTATTTTGTCACGTCACGCATTGTTTGCTTGTCACTTTGCTTGTTACTTGTCACTTGCCTTTTAGAAGTCCGGAGCGCTGATGCAAGGAAGTTCTCGTTTATTACACGAAAACCATCTGGTGCTACGACGAGTTGGGTTTCATTTCTTATGTCCTTGGAGGAACTCTTCGGATGGAGGAAGATGTGGTTGGTGCGGTAGGAGTGGGGTGGGGGGTGGGGGGTGGGGTTGAGGCTTCGTTTTTTTTTGTGCAACCCGAAGCGGGTTTTTTTCGTTTTTTTTTTTGTTTTTTTTTGCTAAGACACGAAGAACTCTTAAAAGATGAAAAGTGTTTACTTTAAGACTTGATAAATAAATGGACTATTGTTAAAAACATGTTTCGGAAAAAGGAGATCGACCTAATCGTCTCTTCAATGATATATTGATGACAATTATTTTTTTGATGTAGATACGTAAATTCTTGTGTATAAAATGCAACATCTTCAATGTGTACAGGATAAAAATTCTTTTAATAATATTAAACAAAAAAATAACTTACAAGTTTTGGAAAGAGTTTAATAAATTGTTTATGTACACGAAAAGCATTGCGTAGTATGTGTTTTCATGTGTGTATGTAACTATGTATGCGTATACTTTACTAATAATAATAAAACGTACACTGTGTGACATTCCAACGCTCTAAGGTTTCACAAGATGACGGAGAACGCGTTTGCGCACTTCTCGCATTTCATTTTAGTTTTATAATTTCTCCTCTGTCAGTCTGTCTATCTGTTTGTGTCTCAAGGAAACTAAAATAATAATAATAATAATGATAATTTAATAAAATTAAGCAGAGTAATAAATATGACAATGAAGAAGTCTTCTAACAACTTTGTTTTCCCTCCAATTCTTCGTTCAGTCTGTCTTGAAACTTTGTTTTAAATACGCTCTAACTAGGCTACCTACTTCATAATATATATATATATATATATATATATATATATATATATATATATTTATATATATATATTAGATATAGTATATATATATATATATAATACCCCTATATATATATATATATATATATATAAAAATGTTGTGTGTATGTCAGTCTTTTTTGGTTTCATATTTATAAATAGAAAGCCGAGAAGGCTGCCGGACGGGGCACAGGGGAGGGTGTTTATTATATTAAACGGCGGAAGTGTTCCCTCGTACCTCGGAGAGGAAGTCCCTGTGGATCCTCTGCATATACTATACTTCCTTCCCATATATATATATATATATATATATATATATATATATTATATATATATATATATAT
>JABUQX010007989.1:22500-60000 GCA_015478945.1 Trachelipus rathkii
AGAATTATAAATTAATGATATATCATGTTTAAAAACTTGCCAATTGCTTTTAAAAGAGAACTTATTTATAAAATAGATTCAGACAACCAGAGCGAAGAGCTATTTAAACCCTCGATGAAAGATACTTCAAATTTAAAGAATAACTACCAGCTTCATAGAGCAAAAAATATCTTATATACCGAAAGTTAACATATGCTTACGCAGAAGAAAATACTCCACTGAATAGGGTACCATTTAAAAACTTTATAATATCAGTACACTAAATGCAAACAATTTATAACCAAAATAGGAGTCAAAAACAATCTAGAGAAATCCACAAGTCTCCAAAGGAGATCATCGCAACGAGATATAAGCATCTCCGATGATAGAAATAGCTATATTAATTGGAAAACATCAAGATAAATTATCATCTAGTTTTTCCTCTGAAAGAGCTTATGAAAAAGGAGCTCCTCCCACAACTACTACACCTTTAAAAGATAGAATAGCTTCTTATGAAAATTTAACTCCGGATCCTTCCCGAAGCAAACGGGAGCTCTCAGTCAGTATGGAAAACCTTAATGGAACAAAGACTCAACCTCTACTTGGTTCTAGAGCTTTACAAAATTCCCAGTCAGTGTCAGATCTCTCCAGGAGAACTCCCTTTGCTACCCATTACATGGTAGTGGAAGTGGATGAAGACGCGGAAGAGAAAAGATGTGTGAAAAGGAACATTTCAAGGGTGAGTCAGACTAGTGAACAGGAAACGTCATCGGAACGTTCTAAGAACGTTTCGAAACGTTTAACAGTTTATGAAGAAATTGAGAAGGTAGTGATTCAGAGAGATGTATCTAAGGCCCCAATATTACTTTATCCATTTTTATAATGAGGTAATAGTATAATTGCTCTGATCTGCTTTAAAACTATCCGGACTTCGTTGTTTCCTAAAGAATTGTTATTACTTATGTTGCAATTCTTGAAAGCCAAGTCAACGGTGAAACAATGTGTTGTTGGAAGTGTGTCCTAAACAAAAGATTAATGTAATATTAATATATTTTACATTTTAATGTGTAATGCTATATAATTGGTAAGGTTTATTAGGTGAGGATACAATTAATGTATCGATCCTGTATATAAATACCATGTGAACTTCAACTGTTCTTTGGTGTAAGATTGCCACAATAAAATTATACTTTATACGAGAGTAAAGTATTTTTAAAATGTATAATATACATATTACGACAAGTATACTTTTTGCATGTCACAACACATATGTTATAAAGTAAAATTATGTAATAATCTATGAAATAAGTAATTACACTGGAAAATCAAATTATTAAATTTTATAAATTAATTAATATAAATGTAATTAATATGATATCTTTTTGTAAAAACCAAATTTTTTAATTTGATCTGTTAATATGAAAATTTTGTATCTTATCAATATAAAAATTTATTTTACTATTTTTAAACAGTACAGTAAGTACTTCTAAACCAATATTGATTAAATTTTGGCGATTATTTTAAGCAATAATACAATAGTAAGAAATTTAAAATGTTGAAATAAAGTAAATTTTTTTTTCTTGACAAGGTAGCAGGAATGCATATAGCCGAACAAAATTTAAAATTTGAAAGAATTGCCTGTTGTTTATTTGAAATCGAAATCGTCTTGTGCATTGAAAATGAATTTCATTAATAGTTTCATAAATCTTTGGAGAACTTAAAAGATCTAATCAATAACTAAAAAATCATTACCTGTAAGAAAACAAAAATAAGTCCTCAAACGATGTTAAAGCCTAACTGTTCTTAGCCTGATAAGTTTGGCCAAAATAAAACCTTAGATTTTAACTGGATACATACATTAAAAATAGGATGTTAGCATAACCTCAACAATTCGAACTCTATACATTGTGACAATTTTTATTCTTTATTAATGATGCCGTGTGGCAGATCGACCATAACAATGGAACTAGGCATAGTCCTATTAAAATAGATAAATCAGGTTATAATATATATTTATATAGTTATCATTTCTATTAAAATAAAAAAAGATAGATCACCATTAAGGTTTCTCCGTTTTCAAGGAAACAAATATGTATTTCATAACATTAAACGATAAATTTAAATTATTTCTAAAACTTTGAGCATATATTTATTATGCATATTTGTTTTGTACTAAATTTTTTTTTTTTTTTTGGTGACCGCAGTTTTTCCTTCTATTGAAAAAATGCCAAATTTGGAATACAAGAGTTTTTAAAAAACAGTATCCTAGATGAGCATCATAGGTATCTTTTTATTCTTAATCTCTCTCGTTCAAAACATTTAAATCTATCCGCAAATTAGTTGTTATTATTAAAGATAGTGTATCAGTATACTCCTCAACATTTGGACGTTTAATTAAGATGTTAAAGTATAAACTTCTAAGACTAGAAAATTCAGGCCCATTTAGTATCTATAAAATTGTGGAAGTTTTATCTGAGATGAGAAGTTTGAAATGTTTATAAATTACTTATGGAATACCAGGCATAACCCTTATAATAATAGTAAAAGTTATAACTAACCAATTACAACTTAGAAATGAAGAGGTGACGGAAGGCTCAAAACTTGTTTGTAGATTCAAAACTAATTGTGTATAAATTCTCAGATGTGTATGCATATCATTTAGAAATCTATAAAATGATAGCCTATATTACAAATGTTAACAAATTTTTTATCTACATATATCGTAGAACCTTTGAATTTATAAGAACTCCCTTGAGATGACTACTAGATATTATGATGATGTTCTTCCTGTTCCCTTCCAAATAGTACTGGATATTTTTCTCTCCCTGAAAATTTGATGTTCATAATATGATATAATATATTATAATATTAGAACAATATATATAATATAATATATAATATATATATATATATATATTATAAAATTTTTTAAATAAGGATTCGAAGGTTAAAAACCCACAATCATAGAGAATGAAAGTTAGCATTCTGAGCTAGACAGAAGCCGAAGAAAGACCACACACCAATTACCGTGAGAAATAGTCCAAATTGAGTCGTCATCTGAGACACTCTTCAGGTATGTCCAACCATTGTTCTAGAACTTCTAGACCTCTAACCTAAGAAACACCAAAAGAATCAAGCCATTATCGAAGTCCAAAGTTACCAACAGATGGATCAAAGTCTTCCAGGAAACTACCTCAGATTCCCGTGGTTTCTCAGAGACCTGAAGAACAGCTGATGCCAAACAATGCCCATGAACCTTCTTTCCACGTGCCAGACGTTGTTCCAATTAATGAAGATAAGCCATTATTAAACTGGCCATTACAAACCTCATTGGAAACCCCACTTGAACCACCGCCACATACGGTACCAGAAGTTGCTCCCCCACCAATTCCACCCCCAAGAGTCCCGAATATTGAAGACCCTTACATCCCAAGAGCCCCGAATATTGAAGATCCTTACACCCCAAGACCCCCGAGTATTGAAGATCTTTATACCCCAAGAGCCCCGAGTATTGAAGATCCTTACACCTCAAGAGCTCCGAGTATTGAAGATCCTTACACCGCAAGAGATCCGAGTATTGAAGATCCTTACACTACTTCAACTTCTTCTTTATTATTTATCACAGATAAGATTTAAAGAATTCCAATTGTGACGATGTATTGAGAGTAGGTAAAATTCGTAATCGTAACGAGAAATTATTATTATATATAATATTATTTATTATTATTATTATTATTATTATTTATGTATTATTCAATTTGTATATGGATGGGGTTATGAAAGAACTAGAGATGGGGGTGGCAGGGGAAATTGGTGTTAGAAATGAGGAGAATGTGAAGAAAGTTAGGGTATCCCTACCTATTAAATGCGGAAGATTTGGTGTTGTTTGGCGAATCTTAAGAAAGAGTGAGAGGATGGTAGATGGATATTTGCAGGGTGTGTAAATGAGGCGTTGAAAGCCAAACGTAGATTAAAGTAAGTTAAATTTGTCGATGAGGACTCGCTTGTGTGAAGTTGTGTAGATGGTGAGTCAGCTGGAACAATTGAGTGTCTGAGTTTTAAAATATTTAGAAGATAAATGTTGATGAAAAGGGAACGGAAATGCAGACAGAGTGTAGTAGTGAAAGTTGTGAATGTTGCATGAAGGTGACTGGTGCAAATTAAATCGTGTGAGTGACTAGAAGGGTCTAAGTCTTAGTCGTCTGCTAGGGTATCTACATGCAGGTATGTATGTTATTTTGTAAGTAATATGTAGTGAGACTATTGTCCTGGAATAAGATGTAAGATCTAAATACATGTGTACATGCATCAAGACAATAATAATCACCGAATGTTAAGGGCGTGAGAAAATTGATAAAAATGAGGAGATGAAACGTATTCGTACGAGTATATAATGTGTTTAAGAAAGGGTAAATGAGAGAGTAAATTAAAGTACGTTGAGATGGTTTGGCGATGTGGAAAGGATGGATGATATCGGTTGGTTAAGCGGATGTATAGTGGTGATTGTGTTGGAATCGACCGGCTGGGAGACCGAAGCAATAGTGGATTGAGTCAGCAAAAAGGAATGCCTGGAGGACAAAAATATGAATTTGGCAGAAGCGAGAAGAATAACCTGAAAAGTAGTGAATGGCGGGGTTTTTTGTGAGGGTTTTCTTGTCGCCCTTAACAACAGGATAAACCCCACATTGACGAAATCAAAAAGTGAGCGTCGTAGTCCCGTTGAACTCTAGGGTGAATTTTCTGACTGGCGACGAGTCTCACTAAATACGTATAAAGGGACGTAATATAGGGACTTCTCTTTCTCGACCTGCATCATATTCTTCTACTTTTCTGTTTTCAGATTTTCTTAATAAGAATAAGGAACATATTTTTCAGGGCGAGTATGAGAAGGTGGGTTAATTGATTATTATATCTATTTATTATTATATATGATTATATATATTATTATTCATTAGTTATTATTATATTAATTATTATTATTAATTATATTAAATCTAATATGAAATATAAGGAGTATACAGAATTTAAGTTTTTTTTCTTAAAAAAGAATGAAGAAGACACCGGATAATGTCAGAAGATACATCATTCCATAAGATATTTAAATTATCAAATTACAACAAAAACTGCCAGAAAGAAAATCGAATATAAATATTTTCAGCTAAAAGAAAGTGAAAGTATTCATTCGAGAGTCAGCTATTTCAAAAGTTGTATTTAAATGTCAAGCCTGCTCGTGTTTTGTTGATCTCGAACCCGGCTCCTCGTTGTAGCAAGAAGATATAATTTATTTACAAAAATTCTTATTTTTTCGTGCACAATCTGCTTAAACATTATTCAGCAACATAAGTCGTATGTATCAGTGTGCATTTTTATGTTAAGGGAAGCTTAGTGGTTTCTCGGTGACCATCATATATCCTAGCTAAACAGCCCTACTTAACTCAATGCAATTAATCAATAGATCTCACCTTAAAATCCCTATTTTATGATATTATCTTTTAATGTTTAATTTTATTAATAATCTGACTGAATTAGAAACAGAAAAATACCAATTAATAGAAATTGGAGTTCCATACAATGAAAAGTTCCCCGCTTTGCCCAAGTGAAGGGATACACACGCGCCGGCAGCACATAATAAATTATTCGCCTTCGCATCCTGCTGCCGCACAAAAGGAGAAATCTTGCAGGTTTGACTAAGTACATTATATTTTTTTCGTTAACTTAATTTATTTCTCTAATATGTATTTTAATTGTTTTATTTAATTGTCTAATAGTGTTGCTATGTAGTTTGGCATAACAAAGAATAATGTCTTAGAAAACCACCTCTTTCATTTATCGTTTGTTTATTTATTTTAGCAGAGTAAGTTGTTGCGCACATTATACAAAAATAATATACAAAATACAGGTTTATAGTTCGTATTTCAATGTTATTGATTTTGTAATTTAGAAAAAGCTCTAGAAGTTGACGAACAATAATATTGGAGTATTGATAATAGCTAATGGAAATTTTAAATTTAATTTATGAAATAAATATTAATCGTATATTAAATTGATAGTACCATGGGAATAAATATTTTTAAAAAACTTTATAAATATAAATATAATATATATATATATATATTAATATATATAATATATAATATTATATAATAGGTATGATATAAATAAATATTATATATATATATATAATATATATTTTATATATATATATATTATAATTATATATATATATATAGATATATTATCTAATACCGGTATATATATATAGTATATAATAATATTAATAAGTATATAATATAATATATAATATATTAAATATATATATATAAATTATATATATATAATATTATATGATATATATAATGATACTATAATACTTATATATAATAATATAATATAATATATATATATATATATAAGTATAACTATATAATATAGTAATATATTATCAAATGACATGCAAACGATCTTTAAAAAAATGTGGAAAACTTTTTAATTTTATCTTGATTTTATTTAAATACAATTAAAAAATAAACGGTCTTTAAGATGAATAAAAACTAGATGGTGTTCCTCTTATTCTTCAGCTTAGGTGATGGATTCAAAAAACTTATTATTATTATTATAATTATTATATAGATTATTATTATTATATTATATTATATTATTATATTATTTATTATTTGGGAAATACTTTATTTTAAAAAAAATTATTACTATTACGCCTTTATTACATTCAAAATTTGACGTTATTATAAAATATATATATATACTATAATAATATATATAATATATAATAATATAAAATATATAATATATTATATATATATAATATATAAATATAATAAATATATACTATATATATACCCTATAGATTATTATATATATATATAGAATATATTGACCTGGCTTGGGGATTTCCCCAACTCTGGTGAATTCGATAGGCGGAGCAGATATATATATATAATATATATAATAGTATATATATATATATATATCGATATAAAAATATATATATTAAAATATATATATATAATATAATATATATATTATAGGATATATATATTATATTATATATACTGTAAATAATACAATTTATATATAGTATCTTTCTTAAATGAAACGTTATTCTGACATCACGACAAAAAAACATTGTACGTGCGAGGATTTTTACTTTATGATTAATTTTTTCTTTTAAGAAGCCCCTGTAAGCACATAAAAGTTGGCCCGTTAGATATCCTTATTCGATAAATCTCTTAGATAACCTATAGATGTATCTCTCTTAGATATTTATAGATATTATATTCAGAATGACCATAGAATAGATATATCGAATCTACTCTCTAAAATTAACTGAGCTCAGGTCTTGGTAAACCATAGAATAGTTTTCTTCAAATAATAAAAGTTTTATCAAAGTTTTTTTTTTCAAATAAGTTGTAAGAGTAATTTTAGCAATCTATGATTTTATTTAATTTTTTTATTTTTTAATTTATTGCAGTAATATATATTTTTTTGCGTTTTTTGTCTTTAATTCATTTTCTTTGCGTTTTATGTCTATATGGATTCTTAAAAACACACATGCATTATTATATTAATTAATATTATTATATTAATTATTATTGATTATTATTACTTATTAGTTTCACAGTTAATAATATTAATTATATTTATTAATCAGTAATAGACATTAATTATAAATACACATATTATTCAATTCTAAACACATTCTAATGACAATATGCTGATACCAGTACTCTTCGTATTATACAGTTATAGATGTGACCTTGGACTGAGAACATGCCTCTCTCCTGCATCCCCCCTTCATGTTATATCTCACCCGTCCCTTCCTGCTCAGCTCTCCCCGAAAGGAGAAAGGAGAAGGCTGAGGCATGGGACCCCAGATGAGACAAATGAGGTTAATGGGGAAGGTGGTCCTACACTTTCCAATTCTTCGCCAGCCCCAATGGTAAGAGATTGTATTGCGAAATAAGGGAAGGGATTACGAGTGTTATTGAAAAAGGCTTATTGGCAACTGTCTTCCTTGTCCTTTCTTTGTTAATTAAAAATAGGCTTTCTGGCAATCCTGTCTTCCTTGTACTTTATTGTTAAATAAAAAAAAAGAGGCTTTTTGGCAATTATCTTCCTTATCCTTTATTTGTTATATTGAAAATAGGGTTTCTATCAATTGTCTTCCTTGAATGTCCTTTCCCTTGTCAATGAAAATAGGCTTTTTGGCAACTCTTGTCTTCATTTTACTTTATTTGTTAATTAAAAAAAGTTTTTTTTTCAGCTCTCTCTTCCTTGTTCTTTACTGCCTTTGACTTACCTTCATATTCATCCTCCCTTTATATATATAAATTTATATATGTATATATTTTGTATAATTTACAATTTTTTATAAATGTTGAATATATTATTTACAATTTTCTTGACCAATCGATGTAATTAATGCTTAAGCTATCTTATTTTTTGCGCAAATTTTGATCATCCATAAATTTAATAATCTCAATTCTCGAACTTTATGAATTCTATATATTTCGTAAGTTTATCTATATATTATATTTTATTTATTAATAATAGTATATTATTATTATTATTAATTATTTGATGATTATTACTATTTATTATTATTTATAATTTGCAAATGTTATTCAACGAGTTTGTGTAAAATTTTGTTACTTTGGCATCTGTACATAGCAAGGTTTTAAATGGTAGAAGCGTTGTATACATTTATATGTTTTAAAGCTATAAAGCCAAATACCCCCACGTTGTGTTTAGTTTTTTTAGAATATAGAGTATTATATAATAATTATTATAATATATACTATAATTATATATTATATAAAATATATATTAATATATAAAAGTAATATAAAGTATAATATTATAATAAAAATATATTATTATATAATTGCACATTACTGTCCACCTGGTATTATATATTTGCTAATGGAGTTGGAGGAGAGACAATACGGAACCTTCGTCTGGTGAAACATACTTCCTTTGACTCTTTTTTTTTTTTTTTTTTTTATTTGCTTCTTCTCCCATCGCTCATTTATTCTTTTTCTGTCTTTCTCTCGTTTCATTACTTCCCTTCGGGTTTTTGTTTTATTTACTTTTTCCTTTTGTTTTTTTCTATGTATTGGCATATGTATTCTGTGGTGTTACTTATCGTATGTAAGAACACTATCCTACTTCCCGTTCAACATTTTCACCATGCTAGGTCATTTGCAACTTAGTCCATTCGCGTGCATTAGGCTAATGGAAGTGTTATTAGTCCCTGAAAGGCCAATTGCAGTTTCGTCCTGGAATCGCTATCAACTTTATCCCCGAAAATAGTTACTTACTAGTGCCCCTTAGGAAATTAATCGGCTTCATCTGGCGTTCTGAGCGTTCCAAGGAAAGGATCAGTATCTTCAGGACCGGAAGTACTTTTAAGATATAACGTATTTCGTAAAGGTACCCATGGGTCTTTACCTCAATTTGGTGGACAACTCTAATATTAATGCTCCATGATGAATAAGAAGTCCTGAGGGTGATTATTATGAATGTCACTATAATATACGGCTGATGAATATGAATGTCAATATAATATATGGCTATCAAATTAATAAATAGAGAAGATTCGATCTTATATTCTATAAAATAGCTAGGAATCTGCTAGACTTCTAAATTCGAATCACGCTTGGACTTGAATGCTAGAAGTCCTCTCCTTACACTGCATCACTCCCGATGAGATCAATCAGCTTGTATGGTAACCCGGATGTTCATAGCTCGAATAGAAAAAGGTGTTGGTCCTTGCAGCGGCAACGTGACATAGCCGCTCCTTTGCAATAGTCTGTCGATAACCCTTTTGATACTCATAATGAGATTCTTTAATTCTTACACTTCTACTCTGTTCGACAACCTCGAAACCTTTAACAACACATCTCGCTCAAGGGGACTTAGGATTTAGTGAACATCTTATATGCTTAAGATCTACCAGTCATCATGATGTGTAATGGTACTTTATCTTATAACTTGAACGCGTTATAAATTAATCGTAGAGCTTTATTCTCTCTTGTCGACCATAGTTGATGCACTTATTCTCTCTAATCCAGATGAAAAATATACTTGAAAGGGGACAGATTTTGTCAAAGATGTTCTCTCCCACCTTCATCGGAAAAAGTTTTTTCATTCTAATGTATACGAATTTCCTTCTCGTAAGGATGTATCTCAATCTTCAGTCTTTCTCCCCCTCCCCCTGCCTCCTTTTGGCATTTAACACTCCCTGTGCACACAGTAAAATACAGAGGAGTTTAAAAGTTATTCCTAATTCCATTTATCCTCAAACCCCAAATATTTTTCATAGTTTGCCAATATTTCTATCCTTCAAAACATCTCTCAGTCGTTAGGGGAAGAGAAAAACCTGAGATCAAAACTCTGGCACATGAAATCTTAGTTGAATGAATGGTTAAACTGTCACATTGAAATAGTCCTAGCATAGCTATTCATCGTCAGCATCTATATCACCCATGGACATGGCCTGGGACAACCCCCGAAGGGATCAGTTCTAAAATCTCCACACCCCTCCATCTGTCCACCCTCTCCTGAACGACTGCCACCAGTTGGAGGTTTTACGCCGTCTCTTTTTTTCCTATAGTTGCAACCTTTAGCGTGTGACAGACTTCCATTTACTCTGATCGAATCGCTATCTATCAATCTTAAAAGCAGATTTTGTTTTCTCAACGAATTGATCTCTTGCTTATTTTAATTTTTATAGTTACTAGTTGTAGCTTAGTTATAGCTTAGTTGTAGCTATAGTTTAGTTAATCTGGTGACAGTATGTCGACTTTGGATAACCGTTGTCCATATGCTGCATTGTAACTTGTACATAAACTATGTCAAAGGACCCCCCTGTGTTGTCTTTATAAAATGTTTATTTTCCCTGACTGTAAATTTTTAACTTGCTTTCGTAAATATTGTTTATCGAATCATGCAATGTGTGCCTATTATTAGTGAACATTATTAATTATTATATTATATTAGTATAAATAATTATTATTATTATATATTATTCATTATTATCCTGTTATTATGTTATTAATCTATTATTTTTGTTTTTAAATTACATATTATCTAAAATAAATATTTATATTATTATAGTTACAACTATTAAAGATTTTTGTTATAGTATTATTATATATTATTATCTTATTAATTAATTATATATTATATTATTATCAATCATTCATTTATATCTCATTGTTATCATCATCAATATCATTTTTTTTTTTTTTTAGTTGTCACCACCACTCCCGGGCAGAGCCCTATTCAATAATTATTATTATTATTATTATTATTATTATTATTATTATTATTATTATTATTATTATTATTATTATTATCTCATTCATTGTTAATGGTTTTATTTGTGACTTTGCTCTTGTTTCATATTCATTAATTATATTATTTGTTCCTCATTATTATTATTATTATTATTATTATTATTATTATTATTATTATTATTATTATTATTATTATTATTATTGCATATTTGTTATCAGGGGTTGAAAACGAAGCCATTGGTAAGTTCACCACAGTCAACAAAGCAAGAAATCAGAAAAATGAGATCGGACTTCCTTGGGACTAACCCTCATGTTGAAGAAGGTTAGAGAAACTATAATTTTTGTTTAGATAATTTAAATTAAATAATCTCTTAATTTTATGTTATAGCAATAAAATTTATAATTATTCTGTGTGTGTCTCAAATTGCATTACTGGCTAATTAAATTACTCGGCAAAAATATTTTATTATTATTATTGCTTCTTACGACAGAGATAACGATTCAACCTCCTCCTGATTTAAACGAATTACTTCGGCAGGAGAGGGAAGCCGAGAGGAAAATCATACAGAAACAGGCGTCTTTGAAGCGGGAACCGCTGTTTGTAAGTAGTTTTTCCTATTCTAATAAATCTACATGGCCAATTGTGAATGGAAACAAATTATTGTATTAATGAAGAGAGCCTTCATTTCCTTATATAATTTTTGATACTACTATAGTATGCGGTCTACAGTTATGTTTACTCTATAGTATGTGGTCTACAGTTGTCCGTAATCTAACCTAACTATAGTTTATAGTATACCATAGTTTTAATATGCATTGTAGACCGCACACTAAGTAAGTCTATCCGATTTGTGTAGATTTTGTTACCTTTCAGTAGGAGTGTGCTGATTTTGCTTTCGTACTCGTCTTGGTCTATTCGTGGTCAGTGAAGATCCTGAAATTGACACTGTTGGGAATGACCGTGCTTAAGGCTGACGAGCCCTAAATCTGAAGTGGATTCCTTAAATGACTTCTGTCGACCCAATGTGAGTTTCAGCACTCGGTTGAGGTATCCATAATGACCTGTCACAAAATTGCTCTCCTTCCATTTAATATCCTTCTATAATACGTATAATATATTACACTTAAACAGCCATAGTATTTTATAAATTTCTATTATTTACTGTGGTCAGGGTATGGAACCTAGTTTATCTAATTTTTGTGAATGAGACTTAGTTTTTTTCGATATACATGCTTGAAATTCAAATTTTATTCAAATTTTTGTCCCTTTTTAAGGGATATAATATATATATAATTATTGAATATATAATATAATATAGTTATAGTAAATAATATATATAATATATATAATATATAATATATATTATTTATAAAAAGGTTAACATAGATATGTGTATATCGATAGTTATGTTGCAAAATTAATGTTTGTGTATATTATATATTATATATAATTATATATTTTATATATATATATATATATATATATATATATATAATATATAATAATAATATAATTATAATAAATATAAATATATATATATATTTTAATGGTCGTATTCTCTCTTTTGCGTTCATATTTCTTTCGAGCACAGCTTCCGTGCATGTGGGCCATTCTTATCCTTCCCATGCCAATCATATCCTGTGACTCATTCTACTCTCCCCCATCGTTACCACATAAATCGATAATAACCATACTTAAAGTATCACCACATCCCCCTCTTCGCAGAACATCCTTTATACCCACGAGACATCTGCCTCTCTCACTTCCAATATCCCTTGGTGGGAGGAAAGAATCTGACCACACAGGGTTCGATACTAGCAGGTCGTATTGTGTCCCTGGCGGTTCGCGTAAAGTAGGGTTAGACCCGACTAAGGCACGGTGACTGAATCTAAGTGGGCTGGCTCTACTACCGGATCTGATTTCTTGGCCAGGTAATTGCTAATGGCATAGGGCCTCGGAGAGGGTGGCGGGGGGAGTGGTCAAGTCAATGCCTGTGAAATCCGTCACACCATAACTTAGCTTGCATAATACTTGAGGCGAAGTATTGTATTAATCGTGGACTGGTACCACTGCCAGAGAATGTCAGAGGATAAAAAAATTGTATGAGGAGTAAAGAGTGGCACACACGGAGTGATCCCTTTAATATAGTTATCTTAAAAGTAAGTTGGGAAGGTCAAATTTGATTGGTTATATTAAACCAATGTGACATCGCACAAAAGGATGAAAAAGGAAAAGCATGGTCGAGTAAATGAGTAGTAGTTATAGTATAATAGAATAACTTAAGTAAGTGCTGGTGTGAAAGGTATAAATAGCAGCGAAGAGTATGATGAGTATTTGACATATTTTATGAAGGTTTTCCAGTAGTAAACGTTTTTGAATTTATTCTTATCTGTATAATGGAGTAAGACCTCATCTTGAGTGTAGTTGAAGTCCTAGATATATACTAATTGATTATAAATATTATATAAGTTTGAAAAGGGTCATCAGGTATACATGTGTGTATCTGTGACTTAGTTATGGTTCCATATATCTGAGGAAACGTTGAAGAGAAGTACGACTATTTTTTTGGGATAAGAATCTGAATGATGTTCGGATTGGGCGTGAAGAGGACTTACTAAGTATTGATAGTTTGGGGGACCTGAATGGTTGGATTGATATAGGTGATCAAAAAAAGGGATAGTATAAATGCACCACACGGGTTTTTGGGTGTGTCTGGAAGATAATTATTGAAGAATGGTAGAAAGAGATGTTGAAATATTTCTAGTGTAATACAGTATGATGAAGGTAATTATATGTGTATATAGTAATACTTTATCATTAAACATAGAGTACTCATAAAGTATAAACTAAGACAGTAGAAATTAGTTTATATGTAACCGAGTGACTACATATTAGATGGGTATACGATATGTATGCACCAAAATTAGTTAAAAAGAATTTAAGAAACTTAAATGACCTATTTAGAATTGTTTGTTACTAAGAACGTAAGGTGAATGACGATATGACAGAATAACTGTTCTGGAAATGATCTCTAATGACAATCAAATTGGTGGTATTAGGTAATGGTGATTTAACTATATAATATCGGATCATTATGTTGATCTTTCTTAACCACAATAAGTTTAAAAAGGGGGCTGAACCATTGTCATACCCTGGTAAATTGGCAAACAAACAAAGGTAAAATATACAAAGGAAAGTAGGTAAAACGTTAAACGGAGTAAGTAGGTATTGATGTTTATAAACTTGATGTCAAAGAAACATAAAAACAGAGAAGAAAATAAGAGTTATCCTTTAGAAAACGAGCGAAAGTCTTCTGTCTTGGAAGCAAATATTACTGAAGAGAAAATTCGAAATACAAAAATAGAGTAATACTCTATGCGCTGAGATCGAAGATTGTACATGGAGAGTGCCAATACATTAAGAGAATCATAAAGTATGTTGGTCAGTGTTTAACTGCAGGAAGGTCTTCAATGTGTAAGGTAATGGATTGCTAAAGAAGGTGAGAGGAGGAAGTATAGCAGCAACCAGCTGTTAGCTCAAGATTTGCGGAAAAGATGGGTTAGGAGTGACCAGGTCCAGTATATACATTGAGAAGTTACAGCATTTAGGTGACTAGAGGTGTGAGCAGTAGCATTTGGAAATATGAGAGAGTTAGTCTATCGACGTTTATTAATGTGAACTCACACACATATGCAAAAAAATGGTATAACGAAGCACTCAAGAAAGAATGAACGTATAATAGAGTTGATATATAGGAAATATATTTATATAGGAAGGAATCTTAATGAATAAAAGTACAAGTAATCGTTGCATTTCATGCCAGATATAATTGAGGGTGTTTCGGATCTTGACTACACGGCAGATACAAAAAAAGAGCACAGGTTGGAAGCCCATGTAACAGTATAAATGAAGAAGAGTGAGGGGAATGAGAGAGTGAAGGTTTGAACTACTATCAACGGGAATTACAGAAGTCTATCCTATCATAAGGTGGAGAAGGAATCCGCCGAATAGGTTACCAGAAGGTGGAAAAAAAGACAAAGGGGGAATCGCTCGCCTACCGCCCACCCCATCTTAGGGGCTATGAAGTAAAGTATGCTTTCGCTTTTTTTGTTGTACAGATTTGATATATTTCCCGGTCAGCTAAATTTGATATGAAAGTTCTCGTGGAATTGAACGCACCACTTTCGGCTTAAATCATCTGCACAATATTATAACATTAATTGAAAGAGGTGATTTATATGAATGTTAGTACTGGGTATTTCTGACGGTGTATCCATATTAATTTACAGACTGCTATATGACTTATTGCGTTAGGGGTAATCTTTAGGGGATTATGATGCAGGTATCTTATACATATTAAGGAGAGAGTAAGGGTTAGTAGTAAGAATACAGTATCATTATGTAAGAAGTTATATAAACTAAGAAGTAAGCACTTTTTAGATGTTGGTAGACTTGATATAATGTAGCAAAATATTTTTTCATGTATATGTATCTCTTTCAGGAGTGATATGTAATAATATGATTGGAAAGTTGGTTAATGAAATAATAAAAAGAGTGGTATAAGTATAACAATAATAGACTGTAATTAATTATATTATTAATAAAAAATTATTTATGCTAGTATGAAAAGATTGAGATGACATCAACTGACTAGATAATAACTGCATATTATATTATTTTGTAGTAGATGTGCACAATTGTAATTAGTTATTATAAATTTATTGAGATATCCATCCCACATCCATCTACCATTTTTTTTCGGTTATTTCTTACTTCAACCAGCCGTGACCGAGGATCCACGGATATGGCGCGGCGGCCACAATGCCAGCCCGTTGTAAACAGCCAACCTCTCGCGACTAGCAACCAGCCGCATCATCATTTAATTTATCTTCATCGGTCGGATAAATAATCTTTCAGATGAAAGCGGGGAGAAGACAATTGCTGGGCTCGTTAAGGGGATTTTTGGATTGGAGACGGGGGATCGGGGGGATTTAGGTGAGGGGTATTGAATTAGAGGACAGTTCGTTTCCATCACCAAGGCTTGGCGCAGAAACCTTGATTCGGGTGATAAAAAAGAAATCGTATAAACCTCCTTAACGGATAGCAGGTCTCAGGAGATGGTTGACAGTCGACGAGGTGTAGAGTCAAGAAGTACCCTTCGAGGGGTGAGGTCACGCTGCGTCTATTTCAGCCGAACGAAAAGTGCAAACGGCAAACGACCCTCCAATCCATACCTACCGACTTATTGTGGCAGGTGGCACGTTTCCAGCGACCACGGTCCCACTTAAGAACATAGGACTGGGAAGGACAAATAAACTAAAACAATATGGTTTGGTGCTGGGATAAATGATTAAGGAAAAACTTTTAAATCCATGCTTTCGGGCTGTGCACGGGAGTAGAAATTGCCAACAATAGAGCGTGCAGCGGCTGCGCGGATCAAAACTAGATGAGATCATCCTACGAAGAAGAATTCGATCAAGCATTTCCATGAAGGCTGGGAGAGAACTCCTATTTGACAAAATCTGTCCCTTCAAGTTATTTTCATCTGGATAAGGAATAAGTGCTCAAATATGTCGACGATAGAAAAGTCTACGAAATTTAGAAACGTCAAGGTTTTAATAAGAGTTACATTATCCTCCACCTCACACAATCCTCGGTAAGATCTAACAAGCTCATAATAAGAAAAAACTCTAATCCCTAGAGCGATGTATGGTTGTTAAAGGTTCTCAGCAGTCTATCGGGGAAACCAGAAGAAAGGAGAACATAAAATGCGAATCATAGTGAAGTAAAGTCTGGCATCGTTCCACACTTATTCGTCCAAAGCGTCACGACCTATGTAGTTTCTCTTTTTGCGAGCGAAGCAACACCTTTCTGATTCGAGCCTAATGACTATCGTTGTATACGATATAAGGCTGAGATACACGGATAGCATGTAGGGAGATATCCAGACAAAGGTCCGGGAGAAATCGAATCCTTTAACAATTGTACATCAGATTTTAGATTAAGAGAACTCATATAATGATAGCCAATTATTATTCGGAATTATTGCATACCCTCCGATATAAGTGTTCATAATAAACCTCTCAGATGTTCCGGGAGTTATGTGTACAGAGATGCTTAATATAAGATCCACATGAGTAGACCAAAGGTAACAAAACGTATAAGTATAAAAGTACTCACGCCTAGAGAAGACCTTTCCTGGAACGCTCAGAAGTCATGAACATAATTGTCCAACGGGCACAGTAGATATATTTCGGGGGGATAAAGTTGAATAGCGATCAGGAGCGGATACTATGAGAGAAGGCTTCAGGGACAATAACACTCACATTAAAAAGAAAAGCCCGCCGAAGGACTAGTAAAAAAAAAAAAACAAAATAGACTAGACAAAAAAATTCGAAAAAAAAAAGAAGTAAAGAATAAAAAATAAATATCAACGAAATAGAACACAAAAAAAAACGAAACAATAAACAAAAAACATAAAGAAAAAAAACAAAAAAAAAAAAGGAAAAAGTAATAAACATTATAAAACAAAAATTAACCCGATAACGTAGGATTTAGTATATATAGAACCTTGAAAACATGAAAATTGAGGTTTTCATATCCTATGGAGAAACATAAAAAAAAAAAAAAAAAAAGCAAAGGAAGTAGTGGTGTTTTCACGAAGCAAGCTCGAAGGTTCCGTATTGCTCTGACCCACCATACAAATTATATACAGAGTAAGTGAAATATATAATATATATATATATAAATATATATATATATATATATATATAAATAATAATATTATAAATGAGCTAGAAAATTACTAATATATATATATAAAATTTCTAAAGAAATTGGCGGGGAATAACATTAAACACGTGGGTTAAATTTTGGCTTAACTGATTGCTTAAAGCTATAAATGTATACAAGCTCTACATTAATAACGCTTGCTAGGTACAGAGATGAAGAAGGTAAAAAACGTATCTAGTCTCATAATATACATCTAACTACAAAGGTCTATCGGGCGCGAATATCAATAACTAATAGTATCTATATTAAAATAATATAATAATAATAATAATATATAATAATAATAATAATAATCAGTAATAAATTAATATTGATAAATCCTATTGGCCGTGTCCCTTTCTATCTAAAATTTGAATTGAGATATTAAACTTTAGATGAATAATAAATGCGCAAAAAATAATAGTATCGGCTTAACATAATTACATCGATTGGTCAAGAAAATTGTAAATAATATATTCAACATTTTATTATTATTATTAAGCTATTTATACAAAATATTACATTATGAATTTATATATAAGAGGGAGGAATAAATCCATCGTAAAAGAAGCGAAGTAAAGAACAAGAGTCACCCATTGAAAATCTTATTAAATAAAAAAATATGATAAAATAAATAAACAACTGAGTCAAAAAGCCTATTTTCATTGACAAGGGAAAGGACATTCAAGGAAGACAATTGATAGAAACCCTATTTTCAATATAACAAAATAAAGGATAAGGAAGATAATTGCCAAAAAGCCTCTTTTTTTTTATTTAACAATTAAAGGTACAAAGACAGACCTTTTGCCCGTGGGATATTCTTTAATTAACAAAGAAAAGGACCAGAGGAAACAGTTGCCGGATAAGCCTAACTAACTACCACCCTTCACCACAATAAACACCTCGTAGATCCCTTCCCTTATTTCGCATACAATCTCCTTACCATTGGGCTGCGAAGAAATTGGAAAGCGTAAGGACCACGCTGTCCCATTAAACCTCATTTGACTCATCTGGGGTCCCAGCCTCTTCGCCCCTCCTCGCGTTACGAGCGGGGGGGTGGAGGAGGGTGGTGGTACTGCCTATGAAGGAAGGGGCCATGCAGAGAGTGAACTGTTCTCGTCCAAGTCACATCTTATATACTGATATCCCGAAAGAGTGTCATCAGCCATCAATGAGTAAAGTGTTTAAATAAGAATCGTGTTATAATAATAATAATGTTATATTCATAATATATAAATAATCAATATATAAAATTAATAATAATAAATAATAATAATTAATAGAATAATATATTGAATAAATATATAATGCAATGATGTGGTTTTTAAGAATCCATACTAGACAGTACTAAAGCAAAGAAGATGAATATAACATAAAAATAACGTAAAAAAATATTTTGAAAGTGAAATCAAATGAATTACAAACATAAGAACTATATAAATATATCACAGTTTTGTCTCTATTAATGATCTTATATTAGCTCTCTTAAACAAAAAAAATGTGTAAAATCTTTTACTAAGATAGGCAAGTAAGAATATTACAGAAGTTTCAAGACACTGCGTAATTTTAAGAGGTAGTACTATAGATATCTATTCTATGGTCATTCTATAATATAATATATTAAAGAAGAATAATTCCAGTTATATGGCTCACGCAGATATTTTATATGGACTATTCTTTGATCTTTCCTGTTTCGATGGGTGTCATCTAAAAGGAAAATAATCATTGTTTATTTACAAAATGTAAATAAAAGGAATAATTGTATTTTCTTATCTAATAAATTTATTCTTTAGGGTTTATTTTTATAGATAAATTTTTATTATATAAAAATAAATATACTATTATATTATATACTTATATATAAAAAATACTATCTATATATTATTAATCTTATATTATAATATATATTGAGATATTATATATATATAAATATATGTATATATATTATAATTATTTTCCATATTCAGTATCCATATGTATAATATGAATCCACTATTATTATTATTTCTTCTCCCTTTGTGTTGAAAATCTCATTGATTTTCTTAATTTTTCTTCATCTCTAGCTACTTTTCCTTATTTATATTTTATTTTATTTTTCTATTTATGATTCATTGTTATAATATGATTATTTTGATTATTATATAATTGTATATTATATTATATATATATATAACTATATATATATATATATATATATATATAATATATATATATTCTTAATATATATATATATATTATATTATATATTTATAAATTAACGTCAAAATGTTAATTTATAAAGGCGAAATAGTAAATAAGCTTTTTTAAAATAAAGTATTTTCCAATAATAATAAAATAATATTAATCAGAATAATCAAATAAAAATAATAATATAATCAAATAATTAGGAAACGATAAAAACAGTTTTTTTGAAGTGCCAAACCTAAGACAAATAGAGAAAACATCCTAGTTTTTTTTTTTTTTCAAAATACGTTTATTTTTTAATTGTATCAAGTAAATCAAGATAAAAGTTCAAAAGTTTTTCCCACCTTTACAGATCTTTGAGTGCAAGGATTATATATATAATATATAATATAAATAAATAATATAATTTTATATAATATATTTATTTAAAGACAACCATACATGTACCTAATGTAATATATAATAATATATAAAACATTTACCTATATATATAATATATCATATATGAAAGGGTATTTATAAAAGCAACGGTAATATTATATATATATATAATAATTAATATATTTATAATATATATATATATTAAGTAATAATATATATACTATATATATATATATATATGAATATATATATATATATATAAGTATAATATATATATATAATATATATATATATATATATATTATATACTAAAATGTTCGAAGAAGAATGATTCTCTGGTTATATTTTAAAAATGAGGAATAATTTTTTTCGATTTGAAAAATGAATTTAAATTTCCATTCGCTAATTACAATTGAATGTAAGATCTAAAATTCATAGAAAGCTTTTTCTAATTGACAAAATTAAATAACTTTATGGTAAATTAAACCTGTATATTCGTATATTAATTTTGTAATGCGCAACAACTTACTCTGCGTAAAAAAAAAAAAAAAAAACGATCAAAATCCGATCAAAATGCTATCAGACATTATTTAAATAAGAGTTTCGTGTTACAAACACATACACACTCACTTAGACAATAAATAAAAACAATTAAAATAAATAGAGAAATAAATTAAGTAACGAAAAATATAAAATGTTCAAACCTCAAAAACTGCAAGATTTCTCTTTTTGTGCGGCACAGGAGGCGAAGGCGAATAATTTGATTTCTGTGCTGCCGGCGCCGTTGTTCCTTCACCTGGCAAGGACTGAGGAAAGACGAGTAGTTTCGAGGCAATATTCTTTAACTTTCGTTACGTTTTTCTGTTCTTCAGCTAAAGATGAGATAAAGAGAGTTAAACAGAATATAAAATAGATTTCAAGGGAGATCTATGTTTAGATTGATTGTTGAGTAGGCTGTTAGGCATGAGGTAGTATATGGTAATGAGTAAGCTTCCGCTTAATAGAATATACACGACAATACGAACAGCGTGTAAAAATTTCAAGTCTGCACACGAAAATAAAACTTTTTGTTAAAATAAATTAATATTTTAAGCAACGGGAGCGGTTCGGAATTCAACAAAAGCCACAAGACAAGGCTGTTGACCCATTATCAACATTGAGGAGCTGCAACTCGGCAAATACACTACTTACATAGATCTTTGGTATATTTAATTCGATTTTCACTTGTGGCCATTCCGCAATGGCGATTGATAAAGTGTTTTATGCTTAATGATGCTAAAGTCTTTTGACATTATCTAGCTCACTCTCATGTCGTGCTTACGATCGTAGAGACTCATTTCGAAAATAACCTATAATATATTTAGATTTAATAACTAATAATAAAATAATTAATAATAAATATAAATATATAATAATAAATAATAAAATGATAATATACATATAATAATAATAATATAATAACTCCACCCTTTTCCCTGATGGGTTACGGTACTCGACAGACGTCGAATAGAAGTCGAGAAAGCCAGCATGACGCCTTTATACCTTTTAGTGAATAACCGTCGGTCAGAAAATTCACCAGAGCTCAAGCGGCGACGACCTCACTATGCCTCGTCAAGTGGGGTATCCTGTCAGGTGGGCCACAACTACCCCTCAAAACCGGCTTCCCTCTTGTTACTTCTTCTCGCTTCTGCCAAATCTCATTGTACTCAGCTATTCTCTTACTGACAATCACTTTTGCTTGCATTCCAGGGTCGATCCCAACACTGCCCATTACATACTTAACAAACGAATTCACATCCTCCACATACCAAACATCTTCAACGTACTTCATACCCCATTTATCCCCTTTTCAAACATACACCTCCAATCGTTCTTCCATTTATCAAATTGTTAGAGGGCTGATCAGTAATTGTTTGAACATGCTAATTTTAATTATACATTTATCCAGACATAGTCTCACAAAATAAAGGTACAAGATACCTCATGTAGCCCTGGCCTTAAGCGTAGAACCATTGTACGTCACCAACGGATTTTAATGCACAGTCACCTTCATCTCATTCCACATTACTACACCTGTATCATCCGTCCTTGTTCATCGTTCAATTCTTAATATTAACCAGACAGCTTGTTCCAGCTGCTACCATCTACAATATCTTCACCAAGGATGCCCCTCACTAATTAACTTTCCTTATCTGTTTTCTTCAAACCGCTCATTACACACTCCGAATAAACTCTACAATCCGTCTCAAACTCTGTAAGTATTCGCAACAAAACAAATCATTCGAATATAATAGGTGGGAATCCTCCCCGTTCCATGCTCCTCATTCAAACGAACCTGACCACTAGTTCGTAACCCATCATTACAGAATTGATAATATAATTAATATAAATAAAATAATAAAAAATATAATAAAATAATTTCTCGTACGATTACAATTTAACCTACTGTCAAATTCATCGTCGACAATATGGATTTTAATCTTCGCGTAAAAAAGAAGTTGAAGTAGTGTCAAGGATTTTCAATATCGGATCTCTTGAAGGGTTGTAAGGATTCTTCAATATCGGAAGCTTGTGGTGTAGATTCTAAATACCGGGCTTGGGTATAAGTTCAATAGCTCCGGGGCTTGGGGGTGTAAGCTCAATTTCGGGGCTGGGATAAGGTTTCTAATATTCGGAATCTTGGGGGGTGGAAATTGGTGGGGAGTCAATTTGGACCGTATGTGCGGTAGGTTCAAGGGGTTTCATAGTTTGTAATGGCCAGTTTACATAATGGCTTATTTCATTATGGAAAAACCGTTGGTGAAGAAGGTCATGGCACTTGTGACCGTTCTTCAGCTTGAGATACCACGGGAATCTGAGTGTTCTGAAGACTTGATCATTTGGTAATTGGACGAATGGATTCTTTGGGTGTTTTGGAGGGTTTAGACGTTCTGGGGGAATGTTGACTACCGAAGGTTCTCGATACGAAATTGGACTTTATTTTTCAGGTATGGTGGGGTCCTTCATCTCTGAGAGATCTAACTTCTGATCTGTGTGGGTGTTTATATTCGAATCCTTATTTAAAAATGTATATATTATATTATATTATAATCTATAAATTTATATATGATACTATTAATAATATATATATAATAATAATATATATTAATATTATAATATATATATATTTATAATAGTATATATATATAACATGGGGTACAATACGTAGATAAAATTTGTTAATTTAAATATAGCATAGTAACTATTTTCTAAATTATATGGTAAACTACAAAGAGAGTTATAATATATTTTACAATATACACAATTATTTTAATATAAAGATGCATTTTGCTTTAAATCAAACATGAATTCCTTAAATAATTATTTTCTATTTATATTTATTTTTATCATAAGTATAATAACCTTTTTACTCTTACAGTCACTAATAAAGATATAAATGTTTGCTTTTAGAAGTATATTTTCATAAATAACAATATGTTGGAGTAAATAAAAACTATTTATTAATTAAATTGCGTAGATTTTAATCTCTTAGTGGATGTAGATTTAAATATGAAGAACTGTATGTTCGATATTGTTTCTTTACTTTTGCAAAGATCTTTACTTTCCCTTAAATAGGCATTTTTCTATAGAAGTAGCGGTCACAAAAAAAAAAACAAAAAATCGCATAATAACACCAAAGTTTGAACATAATTTAATTTCTTAATTGTTATTGATAAATTGTCATTTCTTGAAACGGAGAAACTTATCGGTGATATCTTTTTATTTATAATGGATAACTATAAAAGCTTTATATTAACGCCTTGATTTATAATAGGCCGCTAGTTCCATTGTTATGCGCAATCTGCGAAGGATCATTTAAAGAATAATAATGTCAAAAGTTGAGTGGAATGGAGGTTGTAATTCTATTTTAAGGTTGACGTTAAATCAAGGTTTATTTTGCAAAATATAGCAAAAGTATCTTAATCGTTTTGAGACTTTTGTTTTTATTAAGGTATGATTTTAAGTGTTGATAGCTTCTTAAGTTCAGATTATATAGCTATAGAAATCTCATTTAATGGCACAAACGATTTTTTCAAATACAGCTAACTTCTTCAATTTTAAAAATTCTTGTGAGCTACATGCGACATTGAGAAAAAATTACTTATTCAAAATTTTAACATATTTCTCTTACTATTGATATTTAGAAAAAATTCTTGATTTTCTTATATAAAAAACAGTTACTTGTAGTAAGTAAAAATTTTATTTCGAAAAAGAATTTTCATAGAAAAAATTAAAAAAATTTGGTTTTTACAAATAAGAGAAATATTAATTCTGGTTTGTAATTTCAATATCATAAAATATACTAAGCCGATTTTCAAGAAACTTATTATGATTTCATAATGTTTTACTTCAAAAATGTGGTGATCAGAAAGCTTGTGATGTACTTAAAAAACTTCAAAGTCATTTAATTCAGTTCAAGATCTTTTAAAAAAAGTTAAGTACTTATATACACACAAGTCCCCCCTAATAAACCCTACCAATAATGTACATAAAGTAATTATATACATAAATTAGGAACACTTCAAACCAAAACTTTCACCATGCTGTTGCTTTAATAACACACTAAAACAGGGAACAAACAAGCCGGATGTAAAGCAGATAAAGCAATCATTCCTTTACCTCATTAAAAATGGAGTAAATTGGGGCCTTAGATACATCTCTCTGAATCACTACCTTCTCAATTTCTTCATAAACTGTTAAACGTTTCGAAACGTTCTCAGAACGTTCCGATGACGTTTCCTGTTCTCTAGTCTGACTCACCCTTGAAATGTTCCTTTTCACACATCTTTTCTCTTCCGCGTCTTCATCCACTTCCACTACCATGTAATGGGTAGCAAAGGGAGTTCTCCTGGAGAGATCTGACACTGACTGGGAATTTTGTAAAGCTCTAGAACCAAGTAGAGGTTGAGTCTTTGTTCCATTAAGGTTTTCCATACTGACTGAGAGCTCCCGTTTGCTTCGGGAAGGATCCGGAGTTAAATTTTCATAAGAAGCTATTCTATCTTTTAAAGGTGTAGTAGTTGTGGGAGGAGCTCCTTTTTCATAAGCTCTTTCAGAGGAAAAACTAGATGATAATTTATCTGATGATTTCCATAAATGCTTTCTATCCGGAGAGCTTTTCCTTGACGAATTACGGGAACTTGGATTTTCAGAGATTGTTTTTGACTCCATTTGAGTAAAACTGTGAAGTTTCTGATAAAAGTTTTGGTCCCTTTCGGGAGTTTTTCTCTGCGTAAGCAAGTTACTTTCGGAAGAATTTTTTTTGCTGAAGCTGGCTAGTTTTTCTTTAAATTTAGTATCTCTGAGGGGTTTAACACCTCTCGCTCTGTTGTCTGAATCGTTAATATTTTCGAAAGATGCAACTTTGCTCTTTAGAGAAGAGCCGACATCAAGCGATTTTCTGTAGTCCAAAGTTTTCCTTGGTTCTTGTTGATCAATGTTTCTCAGCTCAAACATCGATCTTCTTTTATCAATGTCAATTTTAGCAGTGTTCCTCTCGCGCCGAATTACTCTCGGTTCTTTGACATCCCCATCATAAAAGGAAAATTTTTCTTCAGTTCTTTTGTTATTTAAAGATTTGTCGTGTTCCTCTTTGGACCCACTCGCGTTACTAGACAAACTTGTTACGCTCGAAGTTCTTTTTTTAGCAGAATTTTCCGCAAACTGTTTGTATTCCTCTATCGCTTTGTCGTATGTATATTCACTACTGATAACGGTAGTGGAAGTTGTGGACGTTGTTTTTACCGTGGTTGATGTTTGCATACTGTATTTATGGAAAGGTTTTGAGCTGTGATTGTTAGATCATCTGTATACCTATTAATTTTTGTATTAGAAGGGAATGTGGGATTTGGTCGATTATGCATAAATATAAATGTGATAAAGGATTTTTGGGGTGATGCAGTCATCCTGTTTGTTGTTAGCTGGTGTTTTAGTTGGTTTATATAATGTTCTCTGCATGCTATGAAATTAAACAGAAAGCAAACATACACTTTTTTGCTAACATTTATATATTTGGATTAATAAGAAATATAATTTACTCACCAAGGCTGAACTTGTGTCACTAATATTGTCTTCAGCAAATACTCCATCTGACCCTGTATCCGAACCTGTGCAGAACCCGGCATCGCTTTTAGCTTCCCCTTCTTCAGGACCATCACTCAAAGATTGTCCATTTTTAGGTGTTGACAGACCAAGGTCACTTAGGTCGTTATTATCGTCATCGTGAACGACAAGATTATAACGTCTACCTCTCTTCGACCTATAAGAGAGAGGGAGAGAATGAAAGTAGAAGAAAACACCAAAGTCTATAGTTTACAAAACAATGGGAAGACATCAAACATGCGATATAAGTCAACAAATAAAAATAATTCTCACTTTTCTTCTCTCATCTCGCTAAACGTTTTGCTTTTTCGTCTCGCTTTCGAAAATTCATCGTCCAATTCGTTTTTCTTCACTTCAATTACCCTCTCGAGCACGTCTTCATTTCGTTTTCTTCTGCTGCTCTTCCATTTGTCTAAGTTCTGGAGAAAAGGTTAGAGGAAAGTTTAATAAATAGAAATTGGAAATTTAAATATTTCATTGCATTACAAAGAGTATAATTTCATTTCACTTATTACGATCATTTTGCAAAACCCAGAGCTTACATCCTCTAGCAATTCATCAGAATGAATTATTTTACTACTAATAATACTGCTACAAACTAAAACTACTACTGGTAACGCGGTTGCTGTAGCCGAACTTGGTCTAAACAAAATTATAATTCGTCAAATATATTGCTAAAAGTTTAATATCTTCAGTATAATGGAAAACGACGAGTGTCAAAACGCCCATTTTGAACTAAATATAAGGGAATCCCAAACACGAGCACCAAAAAAAAAATAAATAATTAAGATTCTCTTCGACATGCAATCTCAATTACAGTTCAAATTCCAATCAATCATACTTAAATATAGAGAATTCTTATCTCTTTCTGACCACAATACAGAGACTCTCCACAATTATATCCTAGATGTTAATTTCATTCATATGGTGAGAAGTGTTATTGATTTTACATCTGTTCTTAATCTTATTCAATCCAATTTTCTTTTATTAAAATTTCATTATTAATATAAAAAAAAATAGTCATCTTAATTAACAAATTTCATGCGCAAACAAATTACTATTTAAAACACCCTCTAGAGTCTAGACTAGTTCATCACTTCAATACAAAATCTTTTTGAGATTTCTTAGCATTCACTTAATTCCCTCCCTCATTTCTTTTTTACAAGGCTCTTCTGCTCACTATGTTTCCTTCGCATAGTCATAAAGGTTCCTTAGTGTTAAATTTACCTATTTTCCATTGCAATGAATTATTATTATTTCATAATATAATAATAATAATAATAATAATAATAATAATAATAATAATAATAATAATAATAATAATAATAATAATAATAATAATAATAATAATACTAAGTTTGGTATATATATGGTGTGTGTGTTTATGTGTGTGTGTGTGTGTTTATGTGTGCGTGTGTGTTAACTATTCTAAATATAACTATTGATGTGGTTATTATTATTATGTGTGTGTGTGTGTGTGTGTGTGTGTATTGTTATTGTGTGTGTGTGTGTGTGTGTGTGTGTGTGTGTGTGTGTGTGTGTGTGTGTTATTGTTCCATTACCATTATCATTATCATTTTTCATTATAATTGTCATTGCTCTCCTTTTTTGAGGTGGAAGGAGTGATACGTTTTTCTTTCTTTAATTTTGAAAATTTTCTCTTCCAACAAAGAAATTTTATTAAATTTTGAGAAACTAATGCCGAGAAGGCAAATAAAATTCTTAAATAACTTTTCTTAATAAATTTTCTCTTACATATTAATGAATATCAATTGGGCATTGGAAATAAATCCTGTAATCTGATGATATTATTATTATTATTATTATTATTGATATGATGACGTGTTTGTGTGTGTGTGTGTGTGTGTGTGTATGTGTGTGTGTGTGTGTGTGTGTGTGTGTGTATTATTGTGTGTGTGTGTGTGTGTGTGTGTGTGTGTGTGTGTGTGTGTGTGTTATCCGTGTGCGTTCGTTTATCGTTGGTGTTTAACCGTTTTCGCATTTATCGTGAAACGCTTTCGAAACAACAATTGTTTTTTATTTGGTCAAGTTCGGCTGCTTATGTTAGCTTAGATAAATTTGTTCACTACAGTAACAGACAGTTTAGCAACCAAAGAAATTCAAGATAAAACAAAATTTCATTAAGAGAGCTGTAACAACCTTTTTAACTACTGAAAACTAATAAAAAAATAATCAAACGTTATTAAGCTTGGTGAAAAGCCGACAATAAATTAGAAAAAATGTTCCAACAATGAGTGAATTAAATAGGTTAATTTAATTTTTGAAAACAATGCTACCCTGGATTATCTTAAATCAGTCTCTCACTATTAATATAGCTTGCCCCATCAAAAATCAATCTATATCTCATATATATTGTAATTTATTACTATCTCTCTTACTTCATTATTAAACCAATATTTACTAACTCTACTATATATATATCTTACTTATTTCTCTCTATATATATAAATACTATATCTCATCTCCTCTCCTCTTGCAAGGGGGTGTATTGATTCTCCTTCCTCTATCATTCTCATCCGGTGTTTCATGTCTCCACTACTGATCTCGTGCGGCAGAATGACTTGTTTACTCTCAATCTGAAGCGTGGCTAACCGTTCTTCTCTCTGTTAATTCTCAGTGTCTCTCTCTCTACATACACTATATTAGTTATAGTATAGTATATATTAGTATATAATCGATACTGCTGAATCGAGTACCTTACTACGGTCACCCAGTATAATATGTGTATATATATTATGTTATGTGCATTATATATATATATATCGTTATATAGATATATATATATATTAGCGTGTTGCGACCGATACCGGCAATAGAAGACATTGGGACCAATTGCAGAGATATACATCTTGTACAATACGACCCGTATTGTCATCTCAAATCTGCGCTGTATTACCACGCACTACCTCAATTTTTTCTCTGTTAAATTATTTTTCTGCCTAATGATTATCCTTTCATACAGTCTTTTCATTCCAGACTTCCTCTTTAATTCACAGTTTTCGAATTACTCCTCACTCCTTTTTTTGTTGTTTATTTTTTTTTTTTATTCGCTATATTGTCAATGCCTTTATACCTCACATTATACCTACATAAGTTACTCAATATATATACATTATTAATAATCTTTGTATTAATATATATATATGAGGTTGCCCTCCCTTTTTCCCCTCCTATCCTATATACCCCATCACTAGATATATTGTATATATTATAGATACTCATTTTAGGGATATCATATCCGGTATGTACTCTCAAAATTCGTTACTTGCTAGATCCTTATACCATTTCACATCTCCGCGCGACATTCAACTTTTACACCGATCCGTCTCCGGACATCGCGCGCTTTGCTTTTCCCTGCGTATGCTTGAGGTCCATGATACTTATTAGTCGAGATTTGATAAAGTTTTACTAATAAAATTATCTTAACATGAATCGTCAACAGACAAATATTAACATGAGCCGATACATTGGTCCTCAATCTACAATCTGTCTAACCTCCCTGATCGGACTGCGTGGATCGTGGCGCTACACCACAAGAAAGTTCATCAATAATTGAGTTAACAGAGTCTAACATGGAGACTTGTATTGAGCCAAAAAAATCTTGCAAAAAAAGTCTACAACAACCGTTCATGGCATCTGTCCTCCGTACTGTAATACCATTAACGTCAACGTCACCTAAGAGCGTCTGAGCACAGCAACCTCTTTGAACCATTGTGTCAAAGGAAAATGGATGGGAGGGTTTAAAAAGATGAAGAGATAATCATCACAGACATAGAGCTAAATGCGCTTTAGTTCTGAATTTGGAGAAGGATGTAAAACGTGATCTTCCATCCACGAACCTATCGAGCTTAACGGCGGCAACTCCGAGTGAGCAGTGTCTAGTATGTATCCTCGGGTTGATAGAGGGACAACGTTTGGTGGTGTATATGAGTAACCTCAAAGTAATTAGAACAAGTTAAGATTGGATCATCTTTGCGGCGAAGATTCAGCTGTTTACTCAAGGTAGCCGTTGGAGTGTAGATAACATCTGCAGAATGGGCACCGTAGTACGTCTATTAATTCGCCACCCCACTGCCGCCGCATTAGACACCAGGGAAATAAAGCTGGCACGAATACGAACATGGGGAACTAAATCTCTCTACAGTAAATCAATAACAGACATTCACTGGTATAGAATTTCTTACAGCCATGTAGAAAGTGATAGATTTTTACAGCGCACAGGATTCATTCTCCCGAAGGAACCAGGTGTAGTGCAAATGAATTGTTAACAACCTTCATCACCAAGAAAAACAGAACACGGATACCTATCAGTTAGCACCCTTAGGAAATTGGAAGGCGAGAGTCCGAATGTGTGACGTGGGTCTTGTGGGTCATCCTGGACACCTGCTTTAAGTAGTCGCATCGCAACGGAGAATATGTTAGCCTTTCGTCTCAACGTAGTAGGTAATCAGAGATGAGGGAGTAGTATTAAGACACACTGTTGGGGCGTAATATATGATGAACGCGAAACAGAACTCTCAAGCAGAAAAGACGTAAAATTGATGTTTTCAATATATATGACTTTTTACTACACATATTACTTAGTCAAATTTTCATCTGCAGGGGATATTCGTCAAAAAAGAATATATATATTTTCCTTTGTAAAAATCTCTGTTGCATTAAGTCCGGAGGATGGCGTGAATAGCAGGATGGTGGGGCCCGTAATTCCTGTTATTTTTGCAGGTTGGGTCTTTATGTTTCCTCCGACTTCGCACTTGCTTTGGAATATGAGAGTCTTATATTATAATAAGATTGTGGCTTAAACTCGAAATAATATTAGGTAATATATATAGATATATAGATATATATATATATATATATATATATATATATATCTTATTTAGAAACATTTACGATTATATACATCACAAAGATATTATATATAATTCTCGCAAAGTGTTCTCTCTCAAGTACGTTACTTTTGCTCCCATGACAATCGAACGAGAGAGAATTCCTCCATTTTGCTTTATACAAGCGTATAACGAATAGCTTATTTGCTTGAGGACTCGAGGAGGAGTATTTCTTTATTATGGATTTTATACATATTTTTTAAAAATGAAAGGTGTAATACACGATGGACATGGAGAGCGTATTCAAGATATGATATTTTTTTCAGTGAAGAAAATGCTTTCCGATTTTTTTCTTTATATCTATGAATATAGTACTGATACTTGTATATAGTATATATATTAACTTATTATATATATATATATCTGATAGAATATATATACTACTATATACAACCTGGTCCTCAGACATCCGCATCCGCGGATTTTCCCAACCAATTTTCCCAATTGCGTGAAAAGTTAAGTCAACCTTACGGTACTAAAATAAGTATATATATATATACGTATATATATAATATATATATATATATATAGTACTAAAAATAAGTATTATGTATCAATTATCTATATATAATATTAAATAGATCAATTATTTTTACAGTTAATTGATTTATTTGTATACTTATACTTATATATACATTATCTAACATCTATACATATTAATATATATATATATATAAAATTACCAAAGGTATAAAGGGAAATTCGCAGCGCTGGAGTTAAAACGAAATCATACTGTATCTCTACACTGCAAGCGAGTGCCCAGGCGTAAGCTCGCTTAGAGGTAACGTGTTTGCTCGATCTGCATTAAGATCATACTCTAGTTATTAAATAATAAAATAGAAAAATTTATATTACGAAACGTCGACTCCAGTTAACTTTTTACTACTCGAGCTTCCTCTCTCTCTCTCTCTTCTCGTCTCTCGATACATCTCTCTGTCTCTCTCTCTCTCTCTCTCTCTCTCTCACATCATCTCTCTTTTCATCTCTTCATCTCTCTCTCTCTCTCTCATCTCTCATCGCTCTACACCCATCCCTTCGTCATCGTCGTCGTCTTTCCCCCTCGCGTCTGCCCTCTGCCTCTGCTATCAATTTTCATCCGATTCGTCGACGCTATCTTACGCAGGTCCTCTCAGCATCAGCTAACTATCTCACTGCAACGTCCGGAAACATCTCGACTCAGGTTTGATCGCCCGTCTCATACACGGCCCGGTGCAACTCCTGTAATCTCTCAGTCTTCTTTCGTGCCTACTTCTCTTCTCTCTCTTGCTCTCGTCTCTGTTCTCTCTCTCCTCTCTCTCTCTCTCTCTCTCTCCTCTCATCTCTCTCTCTTCTCTTCTTCTCTCTCCTCTCTCTCTCTCCTCTCCGTCTCTCTTCTCTCTCTCTCTCTCCTCTCTCCTCTCCTCCCCGCTCTCTCTCCTCTCTCCACCCATCGTCGCGGTGCCCACTCCCCTCCCTCGTAATCTAGTCGGTACTTTCGTCCTCATCTCTACGTCTCTCTCTCGATTCTCTCACTCTCTCTCCTCTCGTTCCATCTCTCTCTCTCTCTCTCTCTTCCGTTTTTCACTCTCCTCCATTCAAATACTACGTAACTCTCTCTCTCTGCTCTCTACTAATCTCTCCATCCACTCCTCCATCACTCTCCGGAATGCTCAGCAGATCCATTCTGTCAATTCCTCTTCGATCCCTCCAGATGGTATTACAATATTTGCGATCCCACTTTACCCTCTCCTCCTCTGTCATCGTTCCAAAACTCTACCTGAGTCAGCCCACGAAGACATTCCTCTGCCTCAGTTCAGCGATCGCACTCCTCGAAACCCAATAGGGTACCGGCTAGGAAGTATGAACGGCTTACAGTTCCCGCCTTCCACCACGTGCCACATTGATTCTCCGAGGTCTCTATCTCTTGTCGGGTCCTCTCCGGTTCTCGGTCTCGACCTCACCCTATCCCCATCTCTTTCTCTTATCTCTCGGCTCTCTCTTTCTCTTACTTAGGTCTCGGTAAAAGCTGCTTACTAAATGGTATCTTCCATCGATAATCAAACCGTTTCCCATGTCTTCTGTCAGTTCTCTTTCCCGACCGCTTTCTCAGGAACCCCTGTCTCGATCTCGATGTTTCTCTCCTCCATTATTATTTATCTAACTGCCTTGATGACGATATCACCACTCATACTCTCTCTCTCTCTCTATATCTATCCGTCTTAAGAAGTACACCTCCAGATTTCGTGGACATCTTTCTCTCACGTACCATCTAAACGGCTCAGCACTTATTTCCTTGTGCCCTTCTTTCCATTTCCAGTCTAGAGTACCGAAGACAGTCGCTGTCATTTTTGGATGGATAGACGTTTGTCTCATCTCTCTCAATCTAAAATCTCTCCACTCTCCTCTCCTCTCTCTCTCTCTCCAACATCGCACATTTATCTCTCTTCTCTCTATATATATATATATATATATATATATATTATTTATATAATATATTTGTATATTATATAATAGTTTTATTTTCGTTATATATATATATGATAATTTATTATATATATAGTATATACGATAATAATAATATATACTATATATAGTTATATATAAATATATATATAATTAATAATATATATATATATATTGCAGGGGAGTACAACTGGAAGGAAGAATCACGAAGGAAAGTCTTTTAAAGGACCCAGTTTTAGTAGACAGTTTTACCCACTCCTTTTCTTTACGTCTAAAGATGAAAAACGCTAAAGATACGGATTAATAAAATAAATAAAAGGAAAACTGAAATAAAAGAATAAAAATGATATTGTATTTAGGAAAGAAACCTTAAATTGTACGAGATTTGGTATTAAATTTACGACTCGGGGATAAGCTATTCAATTTAGGAATGTGTTCAAGACCGCCCAGTTTCCCCACAATAAGAAGCAAAATTCCAGCACGAGAAACTTTTTTCTAAATTCCAAGTCAAATGTCTGTGAGGACACCCGGAAAGGCCTATTCCACTGAGAATGCTTACTACAGGTTGTGATTGGGTTAAAGAAGGCCGGTTAAGGGTTCTTATTAACACTTCATCACATACGTAGAAATGTAAAAAAAATGTATATAAGTTTTAATTGTCTGTATCTCTTCTAGGTTGTGAGAGAAAATATCATATTTGTTTCTCTTCAATTTCCTTCCTGTGATTGGTGTGCGCAAGAGAAGAGAAGATGGAAGAAGTAGAAGAGATGACAGTGGTTTCCTCTTTTCACTAGCTACCGTGTCAACCAAGTTGACTGTAGAAGCAAACCCTATGTTCCCTTGTTATGCTTTTATTATATTTCTTATTTATTTCCCCTTTCAGTGATTAAGTTCTAAGAAAGTACTGTAGAAAGTAATGTATATCGTGGTAGTCGTGTAGTAAACTTTTGTGTTACACTATTGTAAATTGTGGATGCCGTAATATATGGACAGTATTCTTCACCCTTAGTGGTAACATTCACACCTCGTTATTACCCCCCCGTGAAGAGTCCAAGTAATATAGAGGGTGCACTTTTCTTGTAACTGAAACACATGTACCCTCGCCCTCGTGAGTTGTTACTTTAAACGTATTAAAGGTAGATCTAGTAAGTGGGGCGTTAGAAAGCATATAACGTTTTAAAGTGTAGATCAGTAGTGGGCACCACAAATAATTAAGTTCTTGTTCGTTTACGTTTAATCAACATAAGTATCTTTGGCATATTTAGTACCAAAAGTAACTTTTCTTTTCCATATTTAAAATACCAAGATCCCATCAGCAAGAGAACATTGGGTAAGTTTAACCTTGTTTGTTTTGTATCTGTCTTGCTACCACTGTATTTTTCTCAGTATATAAAAAGGAGAAGAAAAGAAATTTGTAAAGTAGTATTTAATTAGAAAACTTTATATACAAAGAATAGTTTTGAAGACACTACTAGGTGACAAGATAACAAAAGATATTTACTTATGAGGTAAATAACAGAAAAAATTACTGGGTCACTATTAAGTGACGAAACAACAAAAGATCTGTACTTAGGAGGCAAACAACAGAAAATTACTTGGTCACTACTAAGTGACGAGACAACAAAAGATTTAGTAGTCCAATAGAATAGTCACAACAGTGTGAATAACAAAAGTACTTATATACATAAATTTAAGGCACACATTTGCATTAGTATTTTCTATATTATTATCGAAAAAATCTTATTCAGTTTAAGTTTAATAATTGGTTCTACTAAAATAGATATTTATTTAGGCACTACCAAGTGACCAGAATATCACAGCCAAGATACAAAAAATCACAGTCTATATTTATTAATTGGTTAGTAAGTTAAGAATATTTTATATACAGTAAACGTTTTCTTTAAAGCTATTTATTTGACAGTAAGTTATTTATTTGTACGTTTTTTCTTGCTACTATTTATTGATTATTTGGCAGATTACTTATCTCATATCTGTTTTGTTTCAGATCAAACTTCGTTATGGACATTGGATGATTTTTCAGCAAGTTATTTTTAAACCTAGGAATAAGACCTACATAAGAGAGTAGTATTGAACTTTAATTTTTATTTCTTTTACAGATCAAATTGACATAATATATTTTACTCACCCCAGCCGGTTATATCTAAATTGGATGGGGTCTTCTTAGGTTTTCCTTAATATCTTGACTTATGGTTTTGATTGACTGATTGACAGAAAGACAACTGTGAATATACATTTAATTACTTTTATTTTTTCCCATTTTTATTCATTTGTATTTTTATTCTTATATTGTATTTATTTTAAATGATGCTTTAATTTCATTAAAAGGTATTTTTCTTGTATTATTTTAAATCATAAATCATACTAATTTATAAAGTACTTTAGTTTTAACTTTGATATAGATTGAATAATTCAATTACCTGAGCGATCCGCTGCTATTGTTTTCCCACAAAACTTCAGATTCCGTAAAAGGATTTATACTGACGTTGATAAATATCTTAAACTCCTTCTCATTAGTCTCATCACAAATATCATAATTAAACAAACAAAATTCATAAACATATGTCATACATTAATATTCAAAAATTCATAATCATATTTCTCTGAAACATATAAAATCTTTAGTAGCATCAGATTAAATAAATGTAAGATTTCAGCACTTACGCTTCACTTTCAACTTACCAATTTACCTAAAAGAAAAAAAACACAGAAGGAGAAACTCTCCTTCACATATATATATATATACTATATATATATATATATATTATATATATATATATATATATATATATCATATATATATATATATATATATATATATATTATATATATATATATATATATATATATATTATATATAGTATATAGTATATATATATATTATATATATACGTTTTAAAATAAACTTTTAAAATAAATAAAGTAGTCTCTCCTTATTTTTACTTAAAGAGAATGGCAACATCAAACGGTAACTTTAGAGATCAAAGGCAACAATTTATAGGCTAGATTTTTCACGCATTACAATCTCCGCTACCGGATTTGGGCACAAACAGTCACCTTTTAATGGGTTTGAAAAATAGCATTATTTAATTAGCGAGATTCTTAAACTCTTTGCTTTCGAAATTTACATTAATCTTTTATATTTATTATTGTTAACATTATTTTCATTCATTTGACCCATTTTCACAAAAAAATAACGAGAATTTTATCGTAGCATTTTGATATTTGTAAAAGATGATTGATCGTTTCTATAATGTTAACTCGTGCTAAGCACGAGCAGCACGGAGTTAGGGAGTCGCCTGTTGATATATATATATATATTATATATATATACTATATATATTTATAATATAAC